>ML178876.1:0-95854 GCA_004369125.1 Pterulicium gracile
TTCTCTTTGGATCTCCTCCTGCAGGTGTAGAGTGATATTCCTCACACCCTAGGTGTTGCCCTTACACCTTCCAGGTTCAGCAGTGATTTATTCAAGTTAGTCAATGCACACATGACCAGTGTCAAGGTATTTGCAAAGCACTGTAAGAGGTGCTTGCATACAGAACTAATCTGAGCAACATTTTCAATCATTGTGGTGAACCCCATTAATAAGGTAAGAAGAAACAAGACAGAAGACTAAACATGGAGGGTGTAGAGTTAATAGCCACCACCACCAGTGTCATTGCCCCTGTGAGAAGCCATCTGTCTTCGCTGAGCATCCTCCAATTTGGGGCAGTTTGATATGCCATGGCCCAAACCTGCACACTGTTATCAACTTGCATGTCACATAGAAGGATATGCAAGACCTACCACCACATACAGGACAGCCTTTGAGAGCGCCTCCTTGTGCGATTCGTGGGTCCTCTACACTGGCCAAGAAAGGTGGCACTCTGTACAGGGAGTAAGAACGTAGTGCATTGCTTCTCAGGAATGATGCTTACTTTTGACTCGCCTCCATGAGAAGATACTTGAGATCAAGAAGAGTCTGATCTGGTGTGTTCATGTTCACAAATGTAGTAGCAATCCCAGTCTTTCCGCTACGCCCTGTGCGACCAATTTGATGAACGTAATCTTCAATCTCCTTGGGCATGGAAAAGATGATGACATGTTGTATATCATTGAAGTCAAGCCCTTTCGAGGCAACACCCGAAGCGACCATAACATCTTTGGCACCAGACTTGAATGATTTTATCGCATATTGACGCTCCTCTTGCGCTGAGTCATATGTCAGTGGTTGGACTGAAGCACTGCAGCGTGGACATACATTTTGAGCCATGGATGGCAACAGCCTCAATTCCTTTCAGAAGCAGGTACTCCTGAATATCTGGTCATAAATAGCTAATCAGCCACAACAAGAGCGACATTCACGTGAGAACCATACCATCGACTTCATTCTTGTTCTCGCTGAACACGATGACAGGAGGGGCAGTCTTTTGCAAACACTCTAGCAGATACACCATCTTGGCTTCCTGCTTCACGTACTCCACCACCTGCAGCACATCCAAATTTGCTGCTCCGGCCCGGCCTACATTTACCAGGACGGGCTTGATAAGAGACTGTTGAGCGAAGTCCTGAATCTTTCGAGGCATGGTGGCGGAAAAGAGCAGCGTTTGACGTTGCCGCTACGTAGTGTGTGTTTTAGGATGCAGTCGGAACAGCCCAACAGAGAAGAGCCACGCACCGTAAAGAAGCTCATGATATTCCGAACATCGTCTTCGAATCCCAGATCGATCATGCGATCCGCCTCGTCCATACACAGGTATTTGCAGTTATTGAACGTAAATCGTTTGTTGCTGAGCATGTCGATGAGTCGACCAGGTGTCGCGACAACGATGTGCAAGCCTTGGTTAAGAATGTGGCCCTGTTCCTTCATGGAGATGCCGCCGATGCACAGGAGGGAGTTGAGCTGAGGATAATTCCCATCCTTGGCTAAGGCGTTACACCATTGCTGGACGTTCTCGTACGTCTGTGTGGCCAATTCCCTAGATGGACACAGAATGACGCCCACAGGACCTTCCCCTCTCATGAATGGAAGCTTCTTCTCCTCTTCCAAGGCGGTCATGAGCAGTGGAAGACAGAAGGCCAACGTCTTGCCGGAGCCAGTGAAAGCTATACCTATCAGATCGCGACCAGCGAAACTAAAACATCGGTCAATTCGTTCATACAGCACGAGCTGTGAAACGCTTACGCAGCGGGTATGCCTTGTATCTGGATAGGCGTCGGAGAGAAGATGCGCTTCGATTTGAGGTCCTCGAGCAACGGCTTGGGGATTTTCATGTCCTAGCATACCGTATTTTAGACGCGTGAAGAGGAGGAAGCGACGAGGTACTTACGGCGAATTGTTCGATTGGAGGAGGTATGTCGTCGCCGTCTACCAGAATGTGGAACTTCTCCCGTATACCGGCGTGCTCCTGCTCAGAGCGATTCCGGATATAGTGAGGAGGCCTCCAACTGCCGGAATTCTGAGTCCAGAATCTCGCAGCAAGGAATTGGGGCTCACGATGTAGTCAACGCTTCAGTGTACGTGATGCCTTTAGCGAGCTCCATGTCCGACGCGAGTTTCCGCCTACTCGCGATGGCTGCAAGTATCTCCTCGTCGGCCTCTTGAGCTTTCTGGTCTGCGGTCTTGCCAGCCTCTGCGAGAGCGTTAGATGGACGCGGACGAGACTTGAAATGAGAACGCACCTTCTTGTGCCCTCTTAGAATGAACTTCCTGTGCCTCTAGCAGGAGTGTGCGCTCCTTCCTAGCCTTGTCCTTCCGTCGTTGCTCTTCTCGTTCTTCGTCCTCCTGCTCTTCTCGCTCCTTCTGGCGCTGAATCAATCGTTGCTTCTCGGCGTTGGCCCCCCATGTCGCAAGTTTCTTGAGTCTCGCTTCTTTACGTTGAGCTAGAGGGATGTACGGCTCATAGCCGTCATCGTCGTAGGTATTTGAATCCATAATGATTGTCATGTGACGACATGCCTCTTACTCTCCTTCATCCATCATCTCCTTTTTTCGTCTACCCTGGTGAGCATCTCTCAACTTTTTTAGCTCCGTTTCACGCCCAGTCTCCTTCATGGTCTCCTTTTATGATGAATTTATTGCTGTGCACCAGTCCGAGCTTCACTGTAGTGTTTGCTATGGTGATAGTCCAATGCCCGGCTCTCTTTTTACGCTTGAGAGCCCTGATTCTTTCCTCCTACCTCCGAATTTTCTGGTGGAAAAATTCGCTGACAGCGTTTTTGGCAGTATCATATCGCAGTTCGACGCCACGATCAAGTTGGTTGGCATCGCGTATCCGAATCGTTGGCATCGCGTATCCGAATCGTTGGCATCGCGCATCCGAATCGTTGGCATCGCGTATCCGAATCTCTGACCCTACAAAACACCTCTGACAAATGTTGACATCTCGTAAATACTGTAGCTACCTTGAAAATATGTACCATTATCAATCTCGCTGCACATCCTTCCAAGTTCACTACCCTATGGTGCCAATCAAGAGTGACCAACCCTAAACGTAACGTTAGCTCGAAAGTTCGAGAACGATCGAAGGATGGAAAGAATCTCACCCGGTCATCCAATCCGCGTTGTCCACTCCAGAGCACAAACCTTCACCAAAGAATGGGTGGACTGGGGGGAAGCAGGTTTTGCCTGCAGCCGTTGCAGTGATGTTCTATGCGAAGCAAGCTCAGTACGATTGTAGGGAGTTGCTACGAGTACGACTCACCATCGAGGTAAACGAGTAGATCATGAGCTTCGCCTGGGACTGGTTGAAGAAGTAGTAGGTGCAGGTGCCGAAGGTGAGCGCCTGTAGTGTATACGGGACTAATGAGAGGTGTTCTGAGGATGTTAAACAAGGAATGCGCTTGCCTGAATATGTTGAGGTTCGACATAGAAGCTATCGAGGCCCTCCGGAACGAAGAGCTGTAGAAATTGAGCACGATGCGTTACAGATGAGGTGCGGGATATGGCTCACAGCGATAGCGTCCTGGATTGCCTTGCAGTCTTCAGCAGTAGGTGGCAGGTTGCCGGCAGTCCCGCTGCATCTTGTAAGACCTGCAAACTCTGAATACTGGCGCGGCGTTTAGCGAGACCGAACCATCTTACATGATTCATATGTGACATCGACGGGGCCCGCAGGCACAGAAGGTGTCGTTGAAGGAGCGGCAGAGGTGACTACGGCGGATGAAATAGAGGCAGAGCTTGTCAGCGGTGCAGAGCTCGACGTCGAAACGGCATCGGAGCTGCAAGAAGTCGAACTCGGTGCTGGAGGGGGCCTACTCGGGCCTACAGTGGAGGTGGGCTTGGCTGGACATCTGCACCATCGTGCGTCAGTGTGAGTCGGTGCAGAGCTTGATCCAAACACAAACTCACAGCAAACCGAGCAAACCACACAGGAGGCCCTGAGACGAACGCTTGACGGATTGTTGCCCACATGCGATATCAAGAAGCTTCACGGTCCTTGTGCCATCTAATGGGATGCTGGAACTTTGTGAAAGAGTTGGATTGGAGCACCGAGAAGGAGCGTCTGGGATTATAAGTGAGAGTAAGTCCACGAAAGGTGGCATGAATCGAGCGTACAGATGGCTGCCGCCGCGGATTGAACACAAGGAAGAATGAGAACAAGAGCAGAGATGGGCTTCATGCTATCAGGTTAAAAAGAGCTACTCGAAACCGTCCGGCTTCTTATAGCACTGGGGAATCCGATTCTAGCGCATACCGACGCTAGACCATCCACCTCAGGGCGTCGACGCGACTCCTGAGGATTACATGCTTCCATTTCCAGGTGGAATAGCTGTTGGCAGTGACACTGTACAGCATGTCGACGTCGACGGCAGTATTGATAGACGTATGGCGAGAGTGTAAGCATTGTGCTCCAATAACATACGTACAACGTTCAGACCGTCGTTTGTGTGCGTGTGTGTATGCAGATGAGAACACTGCTGAGGGAAGATCAGCTAAGGCTTAACGCTTGTAAAAAAATGTACACTGCACTCTGCTCACAGCATGTTTACGAAGGTCGAAGCCACCAGGATGTTCGGCAGAAGAGAACGATGAACATTCGTGAGATGATGGCAAGGAGTCAAAATGGCACTAAAAAGAATATCGAAGCTTTGCAGCAGGCGCGTGGAGGGCATAAGCCGCACAATCACCTTACCGAGGGTGAACCAGGTGACGGTGGCAACACTTGTCGGGCGGTGTAGGTCAGCGAAAGCGCAAGGCCCACTGATGTGGAAGGACGCGAGAAACCCTCCGATAGTTGACTAGACGCTGAAGCTAGCTTTGAGGGGTGCTGTGAGTAAATCATGAATGACATGACCGCGCGGAAGCGGGTGCATCTGATCTACAACGAGGGCGTTGGAGGAGCGGTCGAGTCGTATGGATATCAGAGACAATAGAGATGGGGCCACAGGTGTGCGCACTCAAGTCGTATGTCCCAAGTGAGCATGGAAAGGGGAAGAAAGCAGAGCGAAACTCACTTGGTTTCACTGGTTCCAGCTATTCGTCCAGGTTACTTCAAGTACTTCGCTCAATCGATGCGTAACAAATTGTTTCCAGTTTGGTGACGGATTGCATTGACTACCTACCTACAGAACAAAAGACGACTGAATTCAACAGAACAAGCTTGTAGGATCTATGAGGTATCCATAGAGTCCCCACCCACGGCGATGGGCAGAACCGTCTCTTCCACCACCAGCTTGCGTATATGCTCGCTCTTGATAGCCGTGGTCCCTCTGCGGAACTTGTAGTCGCGTTCTTTCAGCACTCTCTCGTTTGGCGTCATGTGGCCGCGCAGCATCTCCGTACCGTCCTTCGTGATGATACAAGCGTCCACGTTGGACCCAGAGCCGAGGTCATTGAAGATACCGGCAGAGATGGCGGCAGATACGAGATCTAACGCTTCGGTGCGCTGGAATACAGTGATGAGCATCGTCTGCCCGGAGAAATTCAAGCAGAAAGCGCAACATACATCCATATCCGCTTTCCAGCTGCTCTCAAAAACTGCCATCGCGGCGAGACTACCGGATCCCATCGTCACATACGGTAGCTTGTCTGTCGAGCCGTGCGGTGCGACGGTGAACAGATGGGGTCCCGTTGGGTCAACGCCTCCCAGAACCAATGCAGCGCCAATGTGTCCTTGATATCTTCGAGGCATCAGCTCGAGCTCAGGTCTGAAGACAAACAGCATGAACTTACTGGAACAACATCTGCTTGAGCATCGTCATTGCAGTCACGACGCGTGCTTTCCTGCCGGTAGTGAGAGTGTGCAGTTCCATATTGCTTGATATGAGCGCAGTGGTGAATTCGGTGTCTGCAGCGGTACCGGCCCCACAGCATCGGATATTATCTGTAATGTAGTGAATCTGTTCGAGAACCGAGTTGAATGGCTATCTTCTGGGACACAAGAGTGCAGCTGTTCTGACCTTCTCGCAGTTCTTATCGGCAACTATCGGTCCCTCTGTAGCTCGAGTATCTGCTCCGAGGACTACACCATCCTTGTAGATGCATCCAACAATGGTGGTTCCCGTGCTGGTGGCTTTTGGTAAGGGAACACCCTTGCCCTGCAGGAAGTCGTTACTGGGAGGATCGTAAGTAGGAATTGGATGAAGCTTATGATAAGGGTGTACCGAACAGCGTTGGAGAAGTCAAAGCCAGGTGGGTTGAAGGCAGACATGGTGGAAGGATGTTTAAGTCAAGTTCAAGTGCTGAGCACGCGTACGCGTCTGCTCAGGCGTTGCGTGAGTAGATACACGTGATTTCCCACCCTCGATATCCACCTTCTCCTACACCACCACCTTCACTAAAGGACAACGCAATGGAATGGTCCAAGCTGTCCAGCGGCTTCTCAGGAATCAACTTCAGCGACTCTGCTAATAAATTCGCCAAGGGATTCAACTCCTCTGTTCAACTCACCAGAGAGCGTCTCGGCCAGATCTCCCCAGAGGAAATCACAGAGCTTCCTCAAGGTATTTGCGCTTATCTACAGGCTCTTTTGCCTTCGTACTGATAATATGTATCACAGAGTACAAGGATCTGGAAGCACGAGTAGACGCACTTCGTAATGCGCACCTTTCCGTCTTGAAGTACGTCTCCATCGATCCTATGACATCAACAAACCATATAACCCACTTTCCCAGGATCGCTAAAGTGTACGACACGGAAACTTACGACTACCCGACTCAGATTCAAGAATCTATCTCAGAGCTTTCAACTTCTATTGGGGCGGGTATCACCAACTTCGCTGCTACCAATCTCAAAGGAACCAGTCTCCCTACCCCCAACCCAGTCGCACCCCCAGCTACGCAACACAAGACCCTTCCCCACGCTCTCGGAAGGGCTGCCACCACTGCTGCCGCAAGCCTGCAAGATGTACCAGGAGGTACGGAAGATAAACTCGGCCGCTCGCTCAGCGTTTATGCTGGTGCCTTCGACAAGGTCGCTTCCGCACGACTTGAGCAGGATGACGTTATCAGGGCTGGCTTCTTGCAGCCTTGGCAGCAAACCCTCAACACGTCTATTGCAGTTGCTATGAAAGCCAGGCAAGCAGTCAAGGCTAGCCGATTGGACTTGGACGCAGCGAAGCAAACGTTAGTCGATCCTCAGCTAACCTTTATCAATCTGACATAGATGCTTTCAGACTCAAGAACACCGGCCCAGCCAAACAGGAGCACAGTCGTCTGGAAGTCGAGAACGCTGAGGACGATTTGGTTCAGAAGACAGAGGTTGCCATCAATCTAATGAAGACTGTCCTTGATAACGTGCGTCTTATCTCTACTGAATGAGAAACGTCTTGAATCAGGTTGAATCCAGCCCGAACCCATTCGCGCGTTGAACGAGCTCGTCAAAGCACAAGTACGCCCTTTCTCCTTGTCTAGCAGGCAACAGGCTCGCTGACTCGCGTTCCTTGCAGCTTCTTTTCCATTCTATCACTGCTGAGGCCCTTTCTTCCGCCCAAGGCGAGATTGAAGAACTCAGCGTCGCTGCTGAGGGAGCTTACAGGTCCGTGCATCGTGCTAGTACTCGGTCACTGCGCTAACCTGACACCAGGAAATCCAGGGATCACTAAACCTTCCACGCCACGATGCCTCTTCTTTTCCTTCGGAGAATCTATTTTCTTTGTTGTATTCTACATTCCGAAATTCATGAACATTGCAATTTTCACCAGTGTATCATGTATTTTGCTCTTGCAGTCAGCCTCGTGTGCCAAACAAACGCGCTGGCCCCCGTGTTCTTCTCGCCGAAAGACACCCTTCTCGAATGGTCAGGCCTCCTCAGGAATAGTTAGCGTAACAGAGGTCATACGTGAATACCGCAGCGCCACGTCAAGGCACGAGTCTGCCTGGGACACCACTTGATACTCGTCTTGTTGCGCTCAACAGTCCTGACCGAGAGACACAACGCTCAAGGGAGATGGCTGTGGTAGTGCTCATTTTGTCGACACACATAAAATTGTTGATGACAGAGTGTATTCCGCTGTAAGTAAAACTAGGGGTACATGATGTAGGGTGCGGTTTAGACTTTGTACCGCCGGCCAGTTCGCGTGAAGAACGTTTGAAGGACGTAAACTTGGAAGCTAAACGCACATATCAGCACGGAGTGCCAAGGGATAATGAGATTCTCACATTGCCATCGCGACGACCACCAAACTCTCGAGTACTGTGTACCAGAATAGTTTGCTGGAAAGCAAGTTAGGTAGCGTACATGAACATGTATGAGTAAGGCGTACTTTTTGGTAGACTTGACCAAGTCGAACCCTCGGTTCTCTCGAGTGTGGAAACTGCCAAAGGTGCGTCGTCATTGAGCTTCCGTGGTAGACCGCGATGCAGCCGTGAAACGTACTATTTTTGTGTCCTCTTAATGCTCATAAGCATCCCATTCAGTTTGAAAACGCTCTCCTCCAAAGCACTCGTCTGCTCGGAGATCTGTCCAGGTTTCGCAGGTGCCTCCCGTCTCGGCTCGCTCTCCACCATGATGTCGAAATCCACCAGCTTCTCGGTGAAGCTGGACATATCATTTTCGAAACAGAACGCATATTCGCCAGCGAAGTTAGCCGTGAGAACGTAGTCGCCTTGTCGCTCCTTCTTCCCGTCCAGTATCACTTTGCCATTGGGGTCCTTGATATCAAAGTCGATGTCGAATGACCCTCCGGACTGGACGGCAAAGTAGAAGCCAATCTTCTCATAGGCCTTGTCTACGTCGGCGTAGAAGCACAGGCGTTCATTGGCGGCGATTGCGGTGGTGAGGGCTACTGCAGCAGCGAGAGAAGCCTGGAGGGCGAGGGCGACAATAACAGCGAGCATACAGTGTGTTTGGCTGTAAGCCGGTGAAGTGGCTGTGCGCGGCTTTTGAGAACACTTACATGTTCGCGCTGACCCATCAGCAGACCAAACATGGCGTTCCTCTTCACCACCAACTGCATGTCTCCATTAGCTCTAAACACCATCAAGAGCCCTAGTCTTTCCTCTCCTTACAGGTCTATTGAAATAAAGCAACCGACCTTCGAAGACGATCTCTTCTCTTTCGCGCCCTCCTTTGATCTCCATACCAGTCCAAGCTATGGAGTCTTATCTTCTAGCGAATACAACATCTTCCTCAATCCATTCTCACCGACGCGTCATGCTCAAGACGATCAGTTCCACTGGCCTGCTACTCCAGAGAAGACGCCTTTTTCCTATTATACCACTCCTGACGGAGCAAGCCAAGATTCGCAAGACTCTAGCATCGCACTCTCTCCCTTTACTTCCACTCCTGACAAAGCAAGCCAAGTTTCCCAAGCCTCTAGCATCGCACTCTCTCCCTTTACCTGCACTCCTACCAAAATCTCTCAGGCAGGATCCTCTTTAGCTACATCACCTTTGACTCCGCTCAGCGAAGTCCTTCCTGCAAGATACAAAAGGTCGCGTCCTCTGACCACCATCCAAGACGCATCACCTTGTCCACAGCAAGTCTTTAAAAAGCCTCGGATCGAGACGCGTACATTCCCAAGCACCGTGGAAGTCGATCTTGACCAATTTCCCTTGTTCTATCGCAAGTTCCACGCGAGTCGATATACTGCCACTGTTCCGGAGGAGAAGTACGCATCTCTCTACTTGGTGTGAATGTCCTTGATGACCTTTTTCGCCCTGCTTAGCCGGCCGCCCCAGCCTGGTGGCACTTACAACGAGCCTCGCACCGGCTCATTGGACCTTTACAGCCCTCGGTTTGTCAAAGGTTTGGGCGCGTCGAAAGTCGGGCTGTGCCCAATCTGCGTGGAACCTCGGGCGCGAGGCGGTGAAAACAAACAAGTGTGGCTCAGCACCAAGTTCTCTGCGTTCAAGTAGTAAGTGCTCCTTCCCAGGCGAAACACTGGTCTCTAGCTGACGTCCATTCAGAGTTTTTGCGTAACTCTTCCACTACTGCTCATGAACTTCGATCGCAGCTATCACATGCAGTATGCCCACGGTGGGTACCTTTTCGCCATGCTTCTTACCATCTGCGTCTAACCTCTCCGGCAGGCATCTGTCCGTCGGATGGACTGCCTTTCTCGCCTCCTCTCGAGTTTCGCGTCGTTGCCTCACCGGCACGAACCGCCGCTTTGAAGAATCGTAAGAAGTCCAACAGCAAGAAGAACCTCTTTATGAACGTCGACAGTATGAAGACCCACATCCAACAAGGCTTGTGCCATTGCTGCAACCAATGGATCAATGTAGAGGGTATCAAGGACGTCGAGACGAAGGTGTGTCAATCGTGTTTCATTCCCGAGTGACGTTTGTTAACTATGACGCACAGGTGAAAGAACTGAACTGGTGGAAGCACGCAGCTTCATGCCATCGAGGGTCAAAAATCGCTGGAGAGACAGACGTTTTCGTCCAAGATCACATCTTCATGCAACTTACTGCGTCGAACAGAAGCAGCGAGTAGCGTCTTTGCATCATTTCTGGTCTCAAACCAATTGATAGACTTTCTCATCTTCACCTGCTCAAAACTCCACGACATTTCACCTGCTTCTTTTGACTCTCACCACGGGGATTGTTCCTTTTTCTAATTCTATTCTCCTTGTGTAGAACCTATAGTCGACTTTTTTCCTGTGCCACATAGAACGGACGGACGTAACCAAGCTGTAACACTGAAGGATAGACAAACCGCATTGTATGTATCCGTAGATGTAGATGTAAAGAGATGGACTTGCCTCAACGACCGGTCAGCGTCACGTTCTGGCGTAATCTAGCCTTGGTCTTTACCTGGTCTTTACAATCATGACATCTGTTCTCGCGTTGACCATGGCTCAAAACCTGCACTGAAGGAGCATTCTATCCCAGGGCCTCGGCTTTCAACGTGTTCTCTGGATGTACTGTTCACACCCTGACGGCGAAAATCGAAATGCACGTTCAAGGATTATGCGTGTTGCTGCCCAATCTTCCAACTCTGCCCTTTATCGGCCATTTCCATCATTCTCGGCTGCCTTCGCTATCCCAAGAAAGACTGCAATCAATCAGAGAGCGGCTCTTGCTCTCACATTCCACGGGATGAACTGCCAACGTACACAAGGGCGCCGCTATGTCCTCCCTTGACACCAATGATGCCCTACATATACGAAGCTCAGCCATCCCGCTGATGTAAGTGCAAACCGGAGCTGTCGACGCTACCGACAGTAATCACGACTCTGCTCGTGCTCTGGTTGGCAAAACAGGTCAATTCTGCGGCAGTTACATGTGCAAGACGAAAGCTCCCCACGTTCCCAGGACCAAGATGCTCTTCATGCTAAACGCTGAATTCTGCTTCAGGTACGGGACAGAATGCTTCCGTAAATCACCAACTGCAAGTAGTGTCCTCTTTTGTCATGTTGAGACGACATGCACTGATATCACCCAGAAATTCTGCCAGTCAAAACACTGAACATGGAAGTCGACGTCTTCGATGCTAGATAATGTCCGCAGCCGAACCTACGCCAGAGTATACATTACTTACCCGGACCCACGGTATGTACTTCTGATGCCCTGGGCCCTCATTGTGATGATGATGAACAGGGCTCTTCGTCAACGCCGGTGCAGCTCAGCATTCAACACGTCGATGCGCGCGTTGACACGGTTCATGATGTACGTACCTGGTGTATCTATATGTATCCTCATGTTGTTGACTGATGGAACCTCTTTCTTCGTGTGAATCGCCGCCATGTTCGACAGGCATAATATCCTTCTGCGTGTCACCTCTCTAGTTGACCCGTAGCATCTAGCGCTTTCCGTGCCTTCGTCGATCTGTGATACGAGAACCTCCTACCTCCGGTTCCTGACTGTTGACGTGATACGGTGTACTGGACCCAGTCGTATAAAAAGATGTAAAGTCCGCATCCTGCCCTCAGGCTCCTAGCTCACCCTTTGGTTTCGTACCAACATGATGTTCACGCCCCCTTTCACTCTTCTTCTTGGAGCCGGTTTGGCCATGCTGGGGCTTACGGCAGCACAGGATGAGATTCCGAGCGCAGTCTGTACGTCCCATCTCTACGACCATTGACCTCTCTTTCTGACGCGTTATGGTTTTGTAGCTGCTGCCATCGCTCAAAATAACTGCACTGGTGCCATCATCGAGAACGTAGCGAGCATCATAGTAGATGACCAAGTCATCGAATTCCGCAGCGTTTCTTGCGCTGCAGAGGGCGAGGAGGAGTCCGGCCTTGAGGAGCGAAGCCTCCAATGGTTGAGCAGCTTCTGGTACAAACCGCCGTTCTGCTTCCTCTGTGGGAAGTGCCCGCCTAAGCCGCCGCCACCCCCGCCAAAGCCTACTAACGTCTGCAAGGAATCGTGTATGTTGATCTGTTTCTTCACTTTGAAGACGTACTTATTTCGTGACGGCAGGCAAGCTCTCGTGCAACGGTAACGCAGGCATTCTCCCGCCCATCAGCGAAGACTGCGCTATGATTGAGAAAGCAATTGTGGTATGGTCTACCCGCTTCCGCACACGAACCCTCTCTCATCCCTTTACGTTCTGACAGGTCATGACTGCCAATCTGCCCAATACTTTCGTGGTCGACCCGCTACACATTGAGGCAAGCTCTGCCTTTGGCGCATTTCAGGTTCATGAATTCGTGGAGCTGACAATGTCTGTTCCAGACTCTCACTTTCGGCACCTGCAGCTATTTCTTCACCAATCTCCACTCCAAGACACAGATGGAGTACTGCTGGAACGCCTTGGTGCGTGCATTTCGCGGCCTCGTCGCGTCTGTAGCATCACTGAACTGACTTGTCCTACTATAGAGTGCCACTGGGAAAGCTGCCGGAGCGAACTGCTTCCCTCCCAAGCAACCCTTCTTCCCGGAAGGAAATTGCAAGGCCGCCAACTGGGCTGTCGGGTAAGTGCATATGAGTTACTTGAATCGAGTTGCCGCTCACTCAACCGACTTGAAGCGCCGCCCATTCTTAGAGCGACCTTCAAGACAACGTTGCTTGCAGCAAACCTGCTGGCGTTTGTTCTGCTTTGACTTGGTCAAGTAGCATCGGATTATTTTGGATAGTACATTTTGTGTCATCGTCATATACCACAGGTTCTAGCGTCTTTTGTCTTCTTTGGGGATATTTTGCAATATATAGTGGAATAAAACGTCACGGAGAATGGTGAAGGGACCGGTGCTCGTATCGGTGGATAGTGTGAGGGGATCGACCCGGATCTTCCTCGATAGTGCTGACGGGGATAGAATGACAAGACAGCGAGAGATAATACGTGCGCGGGGGAGCAGGGTGCGGAAAGCAAAGACCTGATATCTGGCTTGCACAGTACTGGTATCAAGCGGCATGAGATTAGGCGTACACAGATGAGCGCTCCTGCCCGGACGGCGAGGACCGAGGAGGATGTGCTGACGGCAGCCTGCAGACGATGAAAGCATACCATCACACCTCCTTCAAAGGAGGAATTCGCGTGAGTTCGTCAGACGCTGAGAGCGCTACAGCCGGCCGGACATAGGGTTAGCCCACGGAAGGGCAGCTTCGTCACAAAGGACCAGCGCCAGGATGTAAGCTCCAGAACTGCTGCGCGGAGATTCTCAGCGAAACGTTGGTGATGTCGAGCTCTATGAGGATGCATTATCGGTCTAATGTAACATGGGTCGTAACATGGTTCTAGTGCTTGGAATCCTCCTTCTCCGCGTCGGCCACGAACTTTCGGATGCTGTCCAGTCTGCGTCAATCAGCCGTTTTCATGCCAGAAGGTGACATGTAATAACTTACAAGTTCTCCTCTTCGCTGTACAATACCAGAGGCAAAAGAGCAGCATAGTTAGTGACAGCATGACACGCTTCGTTGCAGGAAGTAGACGAACCTTGACGATGCGTTGAAGGGGACTGCCTCCTTCACCTTCTCGAGGGCAGCCTTTCCGGCGCCTTGTGGCTCAGCCTTCTTGGAACCACCGCGAGTAGCAGCCCAAGCACCCAGGCCGGTGCTGATCATGGTACCGAGAGCGAGGTACTCATTTTTGATGGTCTGGCCAAGGATAACGCTAGTTTATACATGTACAACATCAGCGACAACAAGATGTATGAGGTGAGCAAAGAGCAGACGCACTAGGACATTGTTTAGTGAAGTTGGATGCGAGAAGGCAGAAAAGATGCTGGCGGCGGGCGGCACGTTCCGGAGGACTTCGGCTCAGGTCCAACCACCTGAGTGGATGCACGTGACAAACTCCCTTGCCATTGTACTCACCACAGTGGTCCAAGTTTCCATCCATTCAACTATTGTCCCCTCTTCCCCTCTCACTCTCTATCTCTCTCTTTACTTTCATACTACCATCTCTACTCCATATTCAACATGCCTTCAGATATCGAGGCACACATCCGCAATACACGCTCACCACCTCCAGTCAGGAAAACACTGAAGAGATCGGCATCTGTGGCATCACTTCCAACACCACCGCGTACTCGGCGGGACCGTGAACGCAGGCAATCTTCTAGGGGCTCAGCGTACTCATTCGATGATAGCAGCGAGGAAGAACAGTCAGAAGCCGAAGGGGATGCTTGTCAGAAGAGACGAAAGTTGGATCTAGATGACGAGGAATCATTCTGGATGGGCGGGGAGGCCGTAACAGAGAACGCTGGAACCAAGGATGCCCCTTCCAATGCTGGTAGAGATGTCGGCGATGACTCTGACGCCGAGGAAAACCAGACCAGGCGATCTTCCTCGCCCAAGGAAACACTCCGATCTCCCTCCCCAGGTCTCGCACCTCACCTTGTGCGCAAGTCTCAGGCTTTGGCGAGCGGTGCTTCCTTCCTTGCCTCTCCTCCACCATCAAGGCGTACTGCTCCTGGCAAGAAGACTATCACAGAATTTGAAGACGAGGGCCAGGCGCCTTCGAAGGAGAAGGCGAAGGCGGAGGAATCCAAGACCAAGGAGGAGACCGAGCTCTCTGAAACCTCCCCTCCTCCCTCTCTAGCTCTTCCCCTTACTCCCCAGATGACTCGCAAGAGGCTCGAGAAGAAGGGGCTCGTACTTACCCGGGATTCACCCGACAATCCCTTCCTCGACAACGGTGAAGGAGACGATCGACCTGAGCAGCTACCGCCCGCAAAGGAGAAGCCAACTATGACCTATGTTTTGTGAGTTCTACACTTTTGCTTTAGCCTGTTTACTGCATGCTCAACGATTTCTTCAGCCGAGGCAAGAAGACTGAATTCGTCAATCCATTCTACTCTCCCTCCAGTCAGACGCCCAAACGTAGTAAAGGCAAAGCTCCCCACGAGCTTCCTATCGATCATCCCGATTATTCTCCCGACATCAAGTGCCCACCCAAACGCCTCTTTGCCAAACCCAGGCGTATAGCCTCGCTTCCCAAACGCTCCACCGCCGCCGCTTTACTCGATGAAGATGAAGAACCCGAGGAGAGCACAGAAGTTGAGTTGAACATTGCTCGAAGGCTATTTGAAGCTCCGAGAAGCAAAGGCAAGCAGGACGGAGCCATCAGTCGATGATTCCCCTTCTCTCCCACTTTTACACTTTTATATCATCAGTCGATGATTCTTTTTCTCGCACTGCTTTACACTTCTATATCCTGCTTGAAGATCGCTGTATGCATCCTTCCCATTCCTTCCATTCTGTTCTTGCTTCTTGTCCACACCTGATTTCGTGTCATGCTGTCTCCTTTCATTCTTTCCTGTCGATTTGGGTTCCCTTCTTGACGTGTACAGTGCAACATCCTATTCCCAACATTCTATCCTCAACCACTCCGCGCGATATCCCTTTCCTCCTCACGCCGCTATCCGCTAACTTAGTAGTCGTTCGGACTGTCTGTATATACTCACGTTCAAATAAATAGGCTTCATGTAATCTGCTCTGTGAGATTCTGGAGCGCGCATCGACCTGTGGTTCATCATCTCGGATGAGGGACGCCGAGATCGTTGACCCCCTGGTGACCTCGTTCTGTGTGCTTGATCTGCCCTGGCGACATCGCATCCATCCCCCTCTCCTTGAAGATCATGCACGTCTGCTGCAGCTTGAGCTGAGTTCCCAAAGTATGGCAGAACTATCCACTTTTGCTCGAAGCCGGTACGTACCGCTGACGCTCTTGTCGATGACCATGAACAAGCGCACCAACTCGATTTACACGGAGATCTATGAGTTGGAGAGGCCGCAAGCGGCAGGTGCCGAACCTGGTGACATTTTTTTGTGAAAGTAGGTTTTATCCTGATCGCAATTAGTGCTGTAGTAACTTAGGTTGGTCGCACTACTTAGACTGCAACCGCCGGCGCCGACCGCGCCCATGGGTACGCACACGAAAGAGATGGCTGAGACGATGCTGACCAGAATAAAATATCGCCACGCCCCGGAGTCAGACGCAGAGTCCCCGAGCAACCTTCAAAGCTTCAGCGTTACCTCGATCTTGAAGCCATGCGCCGGTGGCGCACACCGCTAGTAGAGCATGCGCAGACTTCTGCTTCAACTTGGCTTCAACTTGGATTTATGGATGCCCTACGCTGACTCCGAGATCACCGAGATCACCGAAAACCCCGAAGTACAAGATCCCAAAGTCCACAAGAGAGCCAACCTTCCAGGTTCGGCAATAAATTAATGCGACGAAGGGCTCCGATTTATGCCCAGCGACGAGCCCTATAACTAGTGCATATAGATGTAGATTACACTCCCCCCCCCGAAATTTACGCTCTACGCGCCCTTTTTGGTTCTCTCTCGTCGTTGACACGGCTTCGCCCATTGGACCCACCGGAGACTTTATTTGAGACCCGGTCAACGACTCTTTGCAGAGCTCGCTTGGTCTCGCCATCCTTGAACTGAGTGAGGTCGAAGTACGTTGGAGCGTACTTAAGTAACCTGCGCGGATTGGGTAAGTGATACATACGTGTGATAGGGCCGGAGCAGCAACGGAGACGTACCACTCAGGTCGAACTTCCGTGACGATACGGATGTATGGGCTCGTCGTGAGGACGAATTCGTTAAAGATGACCCACTCGGGTGAAGTGTCCAAGCCACAGGACGGGTGTAGCCGTACAGCCTAAGACAAGCAATCGCTGTGAGCGGAATGGATGTCGAAGATGTAATCGCATGCTTACCTGGTTGTCCTTCACTGTCATGTAGCCGCCCTTTTCTCCTTCCTTGTGTGCAATCTGCATGAAGAAACCACATACAAGGGATTCTCGAACGGCCTGATGAAGCTTCGTCTCGTTGTCGATGGAAACAAGAGGCAGGTCAAACTTCTCCATATTGCGTTGCAGCTGCGCTCTAACGTTATCCGCCTGTTGCAGGGCTCTGGAGTTGAGATAATGTTGCCAAGTCCAGTTCTTGTCGTGAAGATCTACAAGAAGGGGCATCTTTGAGATGGTGAAAACGCAGGGCGGGCAAGTAGCTCACTGTTCTGATAATGGTTGTAGACGTTCATAAGAGTAAGATGGTCACCGCCGGGAACCGTCAACAAGGCTTTTGCCTGGTCTGCTTGTTGCCGTTGGGCTTGTGGTCGGACCCAGATGTTGGGAACTATGATGGCAGAGATGAGCATGACGGAGACGAAAATATCCGAACGGCTATACCTGATAACATGGCGGTGATCGTCAGCATCTCATTGCTACACTTGAATTCTGGGCTGACGATCAACATCTTGGCGAGCTTCAGGGTACAAGTTAGAGTGGGTCCGAAACCACATAGGGAAAACGGAAGACGCTCACCTGAGGATCAAGAGGGAACTCCGCCATCATGCCTCCAAGCGCAGTAAGATTGCCATCGTCGTCCAAGGCGGCCAGATAATTGAGCAGTTCCAGAGCTCGCATCAATGTTTCAGGTGCCGGGGCATCGACGTAGTCGAAGTGTACGAGGTCCTACACCGGAATCAGAGAGCTTGTCGACACAGCTAAAGCGCAAGGGTGAATGTACCTTGATACCAAGTTTCGCAAGCTCCAGTACGGTATTGGCGAGGTTGCTCCTCAGAATTTCGGGATACGTTTGTTCCTCCAACTCCTTCATGAAGTCTTTCTCCGTGTACAGCCTGAAGCATTTGCCGGGGCGCGTACGCCCTGCTCGTCCTGCTCGTTGCTGTGCAGAGGCCTTCGAGATCGGACTGACTAGCAGGGATTCGACACGGATCCTAGGATTGTACACCTTCTGTTTGAAGAACCCGGGATCCACCACGTAGACGATGCCATCGATGGTAAGAGAGGTTTCGGCAATATTCGTGGATACCACAACCTTGCGACCAGGAGGTCCACCAGCAACTCTGGGCTCCGGTGCTTTGTCGAATATACGCTGCTGTTGTTGTGGTGGCAAGGAGGAGTAGAGCGGTATGCAGCTGATAGGGCCAACGGAGTCGGAATCCTGACTCAGCAGATCATCCGCCTCGATCTTGATTTTTCGACATGCGTCCTCAATTTCCTCCTCACCGGTCAAGAACAGCAGGATATCGCCTGGGTCCTCCGCCCGGTGTATCATAAGAACCGTGCGGATGGCCGCTTCCACGTAATCAGGTTCTGGTTCTTGAGTGTAGAATACGTCTACGGGGAAGGTCCTTCCAGGAACCTTGAATAAAGGTGCCTTGCCGTCCTCGTCGTTACCGAGAGAGAAGTATCTCTGGAATTTGACGGCGTCCAAAGTGGCGGACATGATGATGATCTTGAGATCTTTGCGACGTTTTGCGAGTGCCTTCAGAAGTCCCATGAGGATGTCCGTAGCGAGAGTACGTTCGTGGGCTTCGTCAAGAATGATAGTCGAGTAGCGCTGAAGATCGGGGTCGTTCATGGCTTCTCGTAGAAGCATACCGTCGGTCATGTACTTGAGAAAGGTGGTACCTGGCTCCGTCATATCCTCGAATCGAATGGAATAACCAACATGTCGCCCAAGTTGCACTAGGAGGATGTGAGTATAGGACTGGATTCGAAACGGAACCCAGGCATACCGTCCATCTCATCGGCCACACGCTTCGCCACCGACATGGCTGCAACTCGTCTGGGCTGAGTGCAAGCGACCATCTTGCCTTTTGTGTGGGGTAGATCCGAGTAGGCCACAAATTGTGGTATCCTGGGGATTCCCGGTTAAGGGACGAATGGCAGGAACAGATACCAAAACGTACTGTGTCGTTTTACCAGAGCCAGTCTCCCCGACCATCACGATCACTTGATTCTCGCTGAACTGCAGACGTTGCATCAGCCTCTGCCCAGTAGGAGAAGGGTTTCCGGAAGGTGCGGAGTCGTCGTCGACTCATGCCTAAGAAAAGCAGGAATCTCAAACACACCCCTTCCGTTCTACCCTGATATGCACTCACCATTCTCATGAACTCATCCATCTGAGTATATACTGGTAGCTTCTTCCTAGCTTCCAGGATTTTCTTGTACTGAGCAGAGTGTGGATTGCCTGTGAACGGGTTCTCATCGTGCTCCTGGGGTGGCGATAAGTCCATAATCAAGGCACTAAAGATGAACGCGTACCAGTGCTGTCCGAGCCTGTGTTCCGGTCACATTTCTAGGCATGAATCCATGCAGCGGACCTCCCTTGGACATCGAGCCTTGAGCTGGCCCAGGGGTGTTTACTCGACTCGAAGCACCGCTCTTGTTCTTCTTATTGTGATGAGCCAGGTAGGGGTTATCGGAGGCCATTTTTACGGTCGTTTGGCAACGCAGAAAGTGGACGCAGAGCTAACAGCAGCCCGCGGAGTGAACTCCAGTCAGGGAGATAAAGAGAGTGCGTAAAAGAGTAGCAGTCGATCACGTGGTCGAACCCTGGCGATTTCGGACTTCGGTGTGCACCAAGCAGGGGCGATTATTAGCTCCCCGATCTCGAAACCAGACTTGAGTCAGCGAATCCAACTAAACGGGGAAGAGTACAGAATTTCCCATCGTGTTGGTGACTGAGGACCTTGTAATTAAAGGGTATATACAATATGAACCTAGATAGCCACTCAAACAAAAGTCCCTGGCTATTCGTAATCCGGAAAAGAGGCAAGAAATGACTGTGTATCAAAGGAACGTCAAGGCCGTACAAAGCCCATGGGTAAAGATTGTGTGAAGGTAGGACGGTCATGCATTCGTGTTGTTGGCGGTCCTACGTGCGAGTGACGATGCTCGTGAGAGGCCACTGTCTCCCGCCGAGTCGAGGTCAGCCGCGCTCAGTATGAGAAGATCATCAGCCAAGGATTTAGTATCACCTAGCGAAGTAGCATTGGTATCAGCAGGAGTGGCAAAGACATAGCTATACACGCACCGGGAATAGGAAATGCGAGCCAACGACAAGCGCAGTCGGAAAGATAGCGGCCCAGTTCTCGCCAGGGATTCTCCACCTGTAGGTGACTAAATCGGTAGAGAAGATGATCATTGCAGCGGTCGTGACCAGGCTGAAAATTATCGAAGTCGAGAATCTGTTGATGATCTTCGGAACTTCAATGAAAAAGTTCGAGCGTTCAACTAGCAGGTGTTCAGTAGAGCCCATGGTCTGATTGTTGTCTGTCCTCTTACCTTCCTTCTTCGTTGCGCCCCATTGAATGTTGTAGGAGAACAGGTGAGAGAGCAAAGCGACAGACAAATGAACGCTCAATCCCCCAAAGAAGAAGAAGCTGGGGATGGACAGGGCATCAGTTCTCTCCAGCAAAGCGTAGACAAATGCACTCACAAGAATGGGACCCAGGTGAGATTCTCGGCTGCTGCGCTCAGGAAGCTCCTCTGGCCAAGACGATACTGCATCAATGTAAATCCAAGATTACCCAGTCCAGGGAAGACGGCGCAACACGCGAGGAAAATCTCAAATGAGTGAAGATAGAAGGCATCCACTTCAACTTCAAAGCCGACGAGAAAGTAGTTAAGCACCGTGAGGACGGCGGAGCACGCGATCCCGTAATATGAGAACATGTAAGCCATCATGCTATGGTGCACTGGTTAACTAAACAATGAACATCCAAAACGCAAACTTTCGTACCTGAGCTTGTAGTGCACTGGTGCACCAGACCAGATGAATATCTGGAGTTGCTTGGAGATGATACCTTTTTTCCACCACTCGACCAGTGGAAGAAAAATAAGTTCGTTGCACCCTGCATAACATCATCCGTTGGAATAGATACATGATAATTAGGGAAAGAGGGGAAAGAGCTTACCATACGCATATTTCTGCCATCTGTTGAGCTCGTCGTCAACGGTGAGTGACACGCCTTCTTTAAAGCCACCTTCGGAATAGGTAGCCCAGCGAATGATGTAACCACTGAGCTGTAGCCTCAGAGCCATGTCGAAGTCTTCAGAAACATTTGCTTCAGACCAGAAGCGGCGCATGTTGTCGTACGGGTCGATGAACGAAGCATCCTGGATGGCGCTCCATCGTAAGAAGGCGTTATGGCCTACGAACGGGGCAATTTCTCCATTTGCCGTCCCCATAGAGATGCATCGGTTGATACGTCTGGTAAAGTGGGCGATTCCGTTCTCGAAGAAGTTGAACGACACTTGCATGACATCTAAGAGGGCGGAACCAAGGTGAGATAAACCACCGTTAAAAGTTCGAACCGGATTTAAATGGTACCTGATTCATGCTGTATGATGGCAAGCTCTGGAGATTCAGCCATTTCCCGAGCTGCATCGCGGAAGCAGTCCTGCAAAAGGGCGGTTTGTCAACCAGGCAATTCTATAACAACAAACGGTCAAATCTCACCTCAGGAACGATGGTGTCTGAATCGCAAATCAGAATCAGCCCACCGACGCGAAGTGATCGCGCGTTGGCTGCCCACGGACGGTGCCTCTTCCCAGACTCCTCGTAAACCTCCTCGATAGCCATCTCCAGAGCTTTCTCTTCCAAATCACGATCTTCGTCCGAGCAGATGTCCATGGAGGGGTATGCACTGGTGGAAGATATGGCCGAATAGTCCGGATGAGGCAAATGGGCGGAGCTATCCGGTACATCGGAAAGATGTGTACTCTGCTGTAAGACGATTGCAGGACTTGCGCCTCTTGACCTCTCCCTTTCTTCTACCAGGACTCGGATGAACTTCTCCATCCGTAAGCTGAGGTCCAGGGCATAGTTCATGTTGCTTGCTTTCTTGAAGCGTCCTCTCCGTTTGAACCCGCCCCCTTTGTCTTCGTGCTTTGGGCGAGCCACCCATCCGATGTTGTGATCGGAGTAAAAGGCAATCCTAGCAGCACGGTCTTCCGCAGATAAGAGCTGAAGCCCATCATCGTTGACAAAGATTGATGAGGTTCCTCCCTGTCGAGCGTAAGTCTGCATAGCAGCCTTAATTGAAAAGACTGAGGGTGCACTGCACAAAGTGAGCTCAGTGCTGCTCTGGATGCCATAGTGAAAATAAATGACACAACGTACATGACGGCTTCCAAGCCCTCCTTATAGACAGGAATCTGTATGCTCATGTGGGGCAAGTTCCGATCAACCTCGAGATTGGACTCAGGCTTCACAGCGGAGTAGTATTGCGAGTTCTCGTGGTATTGGGCGACGGGACCAAAACTAGGAGTTGGGTAAGAATAGATCTTGTGGAACGAGCAAGGACTTACGCTAGAGCAAGATTTCCTACAAGCTGCAGACAGAAAAACTAGCAGAGAACGGTTCGGAGATTAGACGAATGTAGGAGAAGAAGATTATGAACGCACAAGAGCGACACAGAAAAGGAATGGGAATGTAACCACTAGGGCAAACCGAGTGTAGGAGCCGTCAAGACGGAACTCCTGCAATAGCAAGGAAAGACCGGAGATTATGAAGACTGTTCACAGGCAAGATGAAGTAAAGCTCCGAGGAAAAACGGTCATGACGCACAAGCAGCCAATCCTGTGCCAATGCCGTTGTATAGCGGAGCGAACAGCCGAATCTTCCTCCTCTTAACGGTACCGCTCTTCTCCGGGTCGTCCTTCTGAGCTTGACTGCGGTCAGGATTGGAAGCCGCTTTCCAGGACCAGCCCCATGTGCGTGTTTTCTTGGGTGGACGAATACCCCGTGTTTCGTGGGGAATATGCTCTTCTGGGGCCACGGACGAGGCGCCTTCCTTCAGCGTACCCGAGGAATCCGACGTGACTGCGGGCGCAAGTCGAGCCTTGTTGTTCCATACCAGAGCAATGAGCTCTGCCTCGAAATCCTGGTAGATGGAGATGATGGTCTCCAGCGAATCCGACCAGACAATCAGCACGCGCTCGTCTCGCTGTTTCACGGCGTCAATAAACGAATACATGGGAAAAATCAGGGGCAATTTAATACTCACAATGAAAGCACCACACTGTTCTTTCTCTGCTCGTCCTAGTTGAGCAATGGTGTCGAGAACCTGGATGCGGGTGCTTGGATTGATGAATATCGCAATATCATTGTCGTTCCTGGGGGTGAAGGGCAGTTAGCGTTCGCTCGTGATCAAGCCTGTTCATCATAGAGTACCCTGCAAGGGCCTGGAAAAACGTGTAGGCATTCTGACAAGAATATGTGACTCACAGTGTGCTTAGGGCAGCGTGGATCGCTGCCGTCCTGACCTTTATTGCAACGAGAGGGTTCAAGGCTCTCGTAGCAGCTTCGAAGTGAAGCAACCTGGGCTCGTCGTACGGAAAGAGCCTGAAATGGCCCGGCTGAGTACGTAGGCAGACCCCGGTAGTGATAGCTGAGTCCACCGAGAACAGAGTGTCTATCTGCGACGATTTATAGAGGTGATGCAGGATGGCATCATGAATATCGTAGTCGATGATTTCTTGAACGCCATGGTCGCTGGGGTAGTCAGAGGAATACATCCCGGAGAGTGAGATCAAAGGCCTCAGAAAGGGCTGCGTCTGAGAGCGCAAAGATTGTGGAAAGACTCTTATAACGATCTGTATGAAAATGCTGCTTCGAGCATCCTGTCATTCCTGTCAACGATAGCCCTGTGAGCAATGGCAGTAGAGCACTGCCAGTTGAGGTGTGTCAATCGGAACATCAAGGTCCAGGTCCAGGTCCATTTGTACTTAGCTGATGGTCCTGTCACCATTATCTCACACGGTTCACGCGCAACAGATCGACGTGCCTGACGGACGCGGCGAGCAGAGTCCAGTCGTTCAGAATAAACTTGTGTGGTTGTGTTGTGTTCAAATAAAAGCTGCGAGCTGTATGCGCCTCGTTGAGAGGAGAATTCTGGCTGACTTTTGCAGGTCCCCTGGGTGTTTTTTTGAAGGAATGCTGATTTCCTAATAATACATACATACAGACTACTGTATACACACGTACTATACAGTCTGTAGCGGCAGCCGAATCAAACGATCAGCGTCATGGCTGCTCGAGGATACTATACGCGGCTGCACTTCGGCAAGTTATTTAATGCAGCTGCTTGGCGAGAGCTCAAGGCATGCGAGAAAGCACTTTTGATAACGAAGCTTCAAATTGTCGGAGCGCTCAGCCCCACTAGAGAGCGTATTTCTTCAGTCTGGAAAGTAAGAGTACGGCGAACTGCAATACACTGCACACTCCCCTACACTGTTAATTGTATAGTACATTACATACCTTGCGACAGACGTCCGTCTCGTACTTACAGTCTACAGATCTCCCTTCCGAGTGTCACGCCAAAGAAATCGCTGCCTCATAGAGAACACGCGATAACACATACAGTACACGTTGGAAAGCCGAAGGTGACTGTATCGTTGCAACCTACTAAGTAAAGAACGGATATGGTCAGCAAGGATGTGATGCGGAAGACGAACGGGAAACACATACTTACTGACTGACCCCGATGACCGGTATGGCTGCCCTCAAGCTTCGGCGACGTCGCTGCTGTTCTGCTCGCCGAAACCGCAAATTGAGGAGTAGAACCTTCTCTCTCTCTCCATTGAATCTTTGATCGAGGTGCTCTTCCTGAATCCGTGCCCTTCTCCCTCGTACTCCACGTACTCCACGTTGGCATGCGGATCCAACTCCTTAATCTTTTGCACGAAAAGAATGGACTGAGCTTTGGGGACAACTGCGTCTTCTGATCCTTGGAGAATCTACATCACAAAGCGCATTATAGAGTCAGCAGGGACAACTCAACAAGATTTGCGAGATCTCTCACCAAGCACCCTCTATTCACATTCTCTGCTTTGAGGATGGGACTGCGCCTTCTGCCAATAGACTCCAACTGTTTCGATCGGTCGTCTTCGTCTTTGTAATCTGTAACCCCCAACAGCCAGTCCATGTACCTGCTCTCGAACTTATGCGTGTGGAGGGCCAGCAGAGCAACATCAGAGATTCCATACAGGGACGTGCCGCCTGAGCAAGAACGCCGATCCAATGTCAGCGATAATACTTCCACTCAGCCGAGAAGGTAAACCCCTTACCGGCAAAGAACGTTCTCACAGCCTCATCGGTTTCTGTTAGGGCGCATAGAACAGTGTATCCACCTGCAGAGCCACCGCGTACGAAGCATCTCTGTCCGTCTATGATACCCCTCCCGGCAAGAAGCTTGGCTGCTTGATAGGTGTCCCAGATGTCGGTGATCCCCCAGTTCGATGCTAGCGCGCACATATATTCGCGACCGTAACCAGAGGACCCTCGGTAATTGACGTCTAGCCAGCCCCATCCTCGACTTGTCCAATACAGTATCTTGGAGTTGAAGCCCGGTTCTGCGGCGGCTGTGGGTCCACCATGAGCATTCACAACGCACGGAGGCTTCTCGCCGTCAAGGCCAATGTAGTCGGGGTTCGTTGGCGGATAGTACAGCACATGTACCAGCGCAGTGTCGTCCGCTGAGAGACCGGTAGCACCGGGTAGAGGTGGTAGCGGTAGCGAATACGAATGAACGTGAGAGACTAGATCTTTTGGGAAGCTGAGCGAAGGATTGGATGTCGATTTGAGCGTCTTGTATACCACATGTGGACGCGATGATCGAGAAGTGACTATCGTAGCCATCACCACCGAAGCAGCCTCGTCCAATTTCTCGGCGGTGAAGACAAAGCTTAGGTCGGTAGACTTGAGTGCCCGAAGGTTGTTCAAAACAACATAAGGGGAGTTCAACTCGATCGCCTCGGGACCGGATAGATCCACAAGAAGCAGAACGTCCTTGCCGTCGCGCTTCATGACATTGACAACATATGGGGGAGCTAACACGGCAAGAGTCGTCCATCCAAGCAGGTGTAAGGGCTGTGAACAGTCGTATGGCATGGCCTTAGGAAGGAGGAGGCCAGGGAGTGTCTCTGACGCGGCGATATCGATTGAGTGTATATTCTGGTATCCGGTTTCGTCGGAGGTAAAGAGCAGGGTGCTGTTGTTGACCCAGGTGGGATTATAAGCACATATGGAGCCAATTCGTTTACCGTCTACCGATCCTACCCCAGCAACCTTCCTCTTGTTGGAAACTTGAAGCGATGATGAAGCAGATAGCTGAATGTCTGCAAGCCAGACCTCTGCCCCAGTCCAAGGCATATCTGGATGGTGCCACTCTGTCCATGCGAGGTGGTTTCCATCTGGTGAAAACTGAGGTTGCGCGTAGAAATCGGCACCGGAAACGAGATCCTTGGTGAGTAACGTGGCGCTGGACTCCTCTATCAGACCCAGAGTGGTGTGTATGGTTGAGGGCGTGTTGTTCGGAGGAGTGTGGTCTTCAACGATGGCTAATAACAGGTTGCGATGGACCGGGTGAGGTGTGATGGCGGCAAAGCGATGAAGTCCATTTGAGTCTGGCGTGATAGGCACGATTTGTCTCTCTGGCGATATCGCGTACGCCCTACCATCGGCGAAATTCGTGAAGTAGACGGTACTATTGTGCGCAGTGATAGCAGCACCTCCGTACTCCTGCACCTTGGATCGAGCGTTGTATGGAGCAGGTAGGATCTCCTCCCCGGTGCGATCGTCGATAATGACCACTCGACCTTGCTCAGCGGGTCGGGTCTCTAGATGGAAGATGTCCCCGGTTATGTGATCTGCCACCACGTCAGCTAGGGATATTGCCTGTCGCCTGTTCTTTAGCGGGTGTGTTCAAGAATAGAGACTGAAGATCTTACCCCTTGTGAGATGGCGTCTGCAGTAACCGGTGACTTCCATGTCCCATACGGGGCTTTGGCTGGAGCCATGATCTCGAGTGTATAGATCCTGTTAGCGTTGAAGACTGTAGATGCGATTGTCCGTCGTTCGACGGTTAACGTTCACCAATCAGCGAAACTCTGACGTTGTTGTTCGAAGCTGGGTGGTGGTAATTAAGCGCTGAGGTTCTGAAGCCTGACATGACCATCGGTATCGGTTCCGACGGTTCCGGCAGGCAGCGGCGGTGGCATTAGGGGGTATCGAACCTGGCATTCGAGGGTAAATTCGCGGTTTAAATTCGAGCAAATTGGAGGGCGAATGGAGCCCGAATTGAGGTCGAATTGGTATTGCCGAATCAGCGAATGTCAGCTTTGATCGTGCCAACATTCGCTGGTTGCGGATGAGCACCCCGATGTTGTGTCTGCAAAGATTTGGTTGCGTAGCTTTAGCGCCTCATTGTACACTCACAAAAAAAGTGGGAGAAGTGTAGCTATAGTGTCCTAAATGGCATTTGCAACTTGCTCCACCCCTTTTGATGCAGTGAGGACGTGTAGACAGACCTTTTCGCGTTGCGTGTCTGCCTGTTCCTTTCCGCCAATTATTGAATGCTAGCGTGATCAAAGTTGAGATTCGCGGACTCAGCGATTTCAATTCGGCTCAAACTCGGGCACGATTTGCCCTCCAATCTGCTCGAATTTAAACCGCGAATGTGCCCTCAAATGCCAGGTTCGATACCCTCTATTGTTGTTGTGGCGCCCCCAGAACAGGCCTTGCGCCTGGAGCCAGCGGCGGGTGTGATAAGCTGTATGCTTGGGATCATTGTCCTGAATGAACCAGACTTCTTCCACGGTGTAGCCATCCTCTTCCAGTGTGGGGAGTAGAAAGCCTTCAAGGATATGAACATACTTGACAGCTATGAATCTCCCATTCCCAAGGCCATCAACTCAAGCTAGATATCCCGCACCCTGCGGGTTAATGCACCGCCAAACAAAAACCTGCCCCTGCCCCAGTCCCCTCCTCACAATCTGCCTGAGGTTCCTCGCCTCCAGTCACCCTTCCCCTTGCCTCCTCCAACACCATTGTATCCCGTCCAATCCGTCTCAAACAAACTTCTTGTTGGAAAAGACGACTGGGCCGAAAATTTCCCAGGCCTCTGGGCTGTTGAGGTGTTGCCATCTTTGGGCAAATTCATGTCAAAGTTGGACATGGCAGGGAGTGAGAAGGGGTTTCTTCTGTTTATGGAAGCCAATGAGTCCGCGCTCTTCCAGTTGCCATTGAACTTGACGGATTCCAAGCTGAGGAAAGAATTTCCTCCAAACATCCTCTGCAGTCTGACAGGACCTATTGTCCACTGCTTCCATGGCCTGATCCACGCCCTCTTTAGTGATGTTGTGTGGCCTTCCTGTCCGCTTTCCATAGTGGTAGCAGCCATGTTCCTTTGCAGTCTTGTAGTTGCGCATAATAGTTGTCCAATGCACCCCAGTGTTCTTGAATTCAGGAGCTTGTGTGGCAATCTTCTTCCATTTCCAGTTGAGTGTGACGCTATAAATTGTGATGGCCCTCCTTTTAGTTGGTGTGCAAAAGACATCTGGGGTACATAGGGCATAGAAAGTGAGATATGGGGAGAAACAAGTATATTAAGCTATGGTACAAGGAGGAGAAGGTTATTTAGTGCCTACTTGGCGCCCGTGGAGTTGATCTGTGCAGATCTTGAAGATGCATCACTTCAGATGCTTAGTGTACTTGTACTACTGTGGTCACCTGTATGGTTGCACCAGTAGCATGTAACGGAGTTCCTGGTCTGGTGCAAGATTTAGTGTTACATAACACATAACACAGGGTGTGGTGCAGGCCAAAATACCATTACAAATACAAATATATTTTGCAATTTTTTTTCTTACTGTTAGAGGCATTTACACACATTTAGAAGTTAAGCCCTACACATAAATTAAGTTTGATTGTTGTGCATGGTGTTCAGCTTGCCATTCTCATTGTAGCAGTCAACATCTTCCTCACAGTGGGTAACATGCACACCATCTGCACCAACTAGTGTTGCCTCAGTCACAAAATCCAGTGCAATGTTGCTGTCATTGTCCCATTCCTTCACCTCCTCCTTGTCCTCTTGTTCTTCCTTCTGTTCTTCCTCCTGTTCTTCCTCTGGTGGTAAGGTGTTGGTGTTCTGAGTGCCAGAGAGCCATTGTTGTAGCTCTGCTGCAAAGATTGCATTGGTGACCATGTAGGTGTCAAGAGCCTTATACTGAGATTCCCAGCCACACATTTCCTCCATGCGGTCTGGATGAGCTCACAGCCACACAGTCTGATAAGGAGCTCATACACAGTTACACCTCCAGCTATGGAGGCATTTTGCAGAGGTCCAATGGTGGTAGTGAGCTTGACGTCTTTGGGGGTGAGCCTATCCTTGAGATTCTTCATAAAATGTCTTGCTGATCCATTGATAGATGTGTGTCTTCAAGATGTGCTTGATTGGACACTGGAGTACCACATCTGCTGGCTGGAAGATACCGGTACAGTTGGCAGGGATGAACAACAAAATGATATTGGGATAATTGGTGCGCATGAAGGCATGAAAGTCTTTCCCAGTGTGCACCGGATATGTAAGACCCCGGGGATGATCTGCAAGGCAGCACACCAAGTAGTCTAGTAACAAAGATGAACAACAAGCATGGTGAGGCCGTGAGTATGCGTACCTAGTAACAAAGTGGATAAAACTAAAGAACAACATCACGTGATGGTTGGCAACACGTAACCCCCGCACGTGCTCAACGTGCGGGCCGCCACCATCAACGCGCGCCACTCTTCAGCCATCCACTGCCGCTACATCTACTCTACAAGGCTAAGTACACTATGTATCGTAACAGGATATACATCCAGAAGCAGGATTGTCTTTTGATCATCAGGGAGGTGGTCTTCTGCAATCATCTTCTGCGTGTAGGGCAAGATAATGCAATGAAGATATTCTTCCATTGTTTTGAGTGTGCTGAAATGGCTGCGTTTCTTCTTGCTAGCAGCACAGGTGTAGTGGAACCTTTATTTCAGAGCATCAACCATGCCTGGTGAGGTGGGGGATGGTAGACTAGCATATTGCTTGCCGGCAAAGATCAGTTGCGGAGGGAGAGCACCACCGTCCATTGTGGTGGTGACAAAGGTTGTGTATGCGTGCTTCTCTCCCTGGCCAGCAACATCAACCTGCTCTGCTTCCGTGAAATAGTAGGTCTAGCTGGAGTGGGGAATGAGATAATCACCTTGTTGATCACCATTGATCACAAGCTTCAGTGGAATGAACTCTGAGTGCATGCAGTACACAACACGGAAGAATGTCCGCTTGCACTGTGCTTCTGTGTCATTGGGATCTTCTTGGCCACTTGAGTTTCTGTATGTATTGAGAATCCCACAGTGCTTTTCAGAAAACCCCTCATGAACGCAACAGAGCACTGAAAATGCTCTGTGATGATCTTGGGGCAACAAAAATCAATGATGCTGCAAAGCAGCAGTTCTCTTGGAGAGGGTCATATTCTTTATCCCATCCCTCAGCAGGGCAATGAGATTGACTGTAAGTGACTTCCCTCGCTCCAATATACCATGCTCTCCTCTGTCCACTAAGGAAAAGCAATCTCCAGGACATGCCTAACTTCACCAAACCAACCATGGTCTTCAAGAGTGTATGCAGAGGCATTGAAGAGGTAGGTTGAGTTGGGGACTGTTTCTGAGTCCGGACAAGACTCAGGAAGTGTTTCTAGCAGTGTCTTCAAGTTCTTGACTTGTGATGCAATGGCTGGAGTTGGATCTGGGTTTGCAGGAGGCTGTCATTGGTGTCAAGCCATTTCAGGGATGAGACAGAGGGGGAAAACAATGTAGCTAAAGGAAGGAGTCTTCATTTGAACACTAGGTAATTCTTTCAACTAGCTACAGTTGCAATTTTCTCATTGGATTACATTCTTCCAACATAGGGCACAATGGCAAGGCCACTGTTGAAGTGGCGCACACTGGTGCAACATTTTTGGCGCGTAACGCTCCCAATCGGGCATGGTGCAGGCCTCCCGGACAGTGACGGTGGCTGCGTCTGGTGCAACCATACAGGTAACTAGTTACACTTGGCGCCTGTTCGGCAGTGTTTAAACTTTAACCCTCGGACATCTGGCGATATGAGTCATCCAGGGTCTATCATAAGTTACTTCAAATCGGCAGTCACCCTGGTACCTCCTGCTATGTACACTCTCCGGCGACTTCACGCGTACATATACATGAAGCGAACGAGGCTCTGCTTCAGCTAAGTGTTATTTCTCAGTTGTGATCCCGGTCGGCTAGCGTGCAGTTTGCTGTTTGTGTTCTGGTTACCACCACTGTTGATATGCAGGTTCCCTGCAAGAACACGGTGTACACGCCGCTCGCCACCACAAGCGATAATCCGAAATAACGAGGCTCGCAACAAGCATCTGACCTCCCAGGTGGAAGCCAAAGCCAGCAGCAGAGCTCGTAACGGCGACCTTGAGCTTGGGCTGCTTACCGGGAGCCGTTATACTACCTGCAGGGTTGCTGCAAGTGATCGGGGCCGATCAGCGCAGAATATGGAGCCTGGAAGATATCGAGATTTAACCGTTCCCCCTGGAATCTTCACTTAAAACCTTACTCCAAAGCCCGGTCACCACCAACAACCACCGGGCATGTTTATTCAGACCCGATTCAGATACACTCACTGACTTTTTTCTGCACCGCCCCAAATAAGGCAACTTTGATCAAACTTCTTCGTTGCTCAACGACGCTCAACTTTCACTCCCACGGAGTTGCATATTCTGATTCCTAGACCCAAAATTAGGCGGGCTAGCAGTTTCAACCTTTTAATTTGAGGGAGGAACGGGAGAGGGACGCGGACGCGCGCTCAGCAAACATTGTCACGCGATTGAATTGGCGTTCAATGCACCAGAAACTTGTTATCCGTGTCTTCCCTCGCCCGTCGCCTCTCAGGATGATTGTTGCACTGCACCCACCTAATTCTGGGTCAAGGAATCTGATTCTCACAACTCTGGGAGGTTCCGGTGGATGTATGGTTGAGAAATCGCTCTTTTGATGAGAGTTGCCTTATTTGGGGTGTACAGAAGGACGCGCGGATCAGCCCGCGCAAACGCGACGAACCTGCGCGGCGTGCTTGTGTATGTACAGTACTCGGTAGCGTGTAGATCTGCAGTTTCTTGACCTTCTCCCACTAAACAACCCTTCGCGTCCTTGCAGGATCATGCATCAATACCCATTTGCAGCACATGAGATCAAACCGAGGGCTGGGTCGTAGCGGCTAATTACTTACTGTTGTTACTGGATGAATTAATACATACAGTAGGACCAGCGGTGCGCTATCATACGCATAAGTCTTCTTTAGTGCGCTTGAGTGCGATCTGCCTAAGCTCTTACAGCTGACCGGTGTCAGTGATCTCTTTGCATAACTGTAAGTATGTACCCAGTACTCAGCTCGCTACGAAAGTTGGTGGCCTTGTCTCATCTCATACTTTACAGGCCGCCGTTCTGTTGCGTTCTTCGGATATGCATACTGTATTTTATGATTTATGCGGCCGTCACCAGCGCCTTCTCCAAATTTCAAGAATGCCGATGAACCTGGCGCCATGTGCTGATGTGAGATCCTCTGATCTTCGTCGAATCTGATGCCCCGACCCTGCGAGATGCTGCTTTGTGCAATTGTGTCTGTGTTCAATGGCAAGATAATACAATATGTCTCTTCGCAGCGCATGAACAACGCTTTGAATGCCCTGATGAAGAGACGTATATATACCCCGCTGGCGACATTTCTTCCTTCCCGCCCTCTTTCCAACTACTCAAAGAGGAACGCTCTCTTTCGTTCCCTTTCCTTCCAATCTTTTTACTTTTTAGGGCCACTCACCGACCACAACCAAGATGTCTGATACTGCTCCTGTCGATCCTGGTGCTGGCGCTCCTGCGGCTCCGGCTCCCTGTGTTGTACAAGACATGACAGTCATGTACGTCTTCGTGTTTTCCTCTCGTGGTTTGACACTTAGTATCGATCATATCCAGTGCTGGACCTTATGTGCGATTGCCCTACTTTTATAAGTTACACACGAGTCGTAACTGATAAGTGGAGTTCAGCTTCTTGGTCACTTGCTATCCTTCGCCCTATTCGGCACACTCTGTGTGCAGGTCTGTGAGTGACTTTGCCACCTCTTTCGTGTGCCCGTCGAACTGATCACTAAACTTCGCTAGACATGTATCATCTCGCTTTCAAGAAGGACCCGCTGTATTTGAGGGCCGTAGGCAAGTCGCGCAATTAGCCACACCTTGGCTGCAGTCGCTTATCGATTGTCCAACTCGCAGTCTATACGCTCTTCGCCATAGAAGTGACGTTCCAGGCCCTGGAGACTCACATGGCTTGGTTCTCACTGGGAGAAGGATGGGGTCAGCTCACTCATCTCTTTGGCTTCACCAAGGGTAGCGTCGCCTTCACTACTCTTACCGGCCTGGCGGCCTCGATCGTTCACGGTTTCTACGCTTGGAGAATCGTGGCTCTCAGTGGCAGGAAATGGCACCGATGGGCCCTCCCTATCGTCGTCGCTCTTGTGAGTTAAATTAATACATTAATCTTTGTGCCTGGGTGCTAATTCATTTGCAGCTGTCTGCTGGACAACTGAGCATGACCATCTACATCAGTGCTTTCGTGCGTATCTCATAATCTCGGATGCTTGAGGTAGTATGGCGCTGACGAGTGTCTTGCATTCAGCTTGCCACAAATCTCAACGCTGGCGCTGCAGTAATTCTCAAGGAGTCTAAGGACTTTATCACTGTGCGTTGTATCGCAATTTACTGCTGATGTACACACGCTCACGCAACTTGTGATGCAGTCCTGGTTCATTCTCGCCGTCGCCGCAGATGTGATCATCACCGTCGGTTCGTGTGCCATTCGGTCGGACCACTCCAAAGTACTGATGAATCTCCTGTAGGCATGACGACGCTCCTGGTAACTGCGAAGAGAAAGACCAGCTACTCCCCAACCGCCAACAAGGTCGGCAACCTCATCAAATACACCGTGGAAACTGGTCTGGTCACCAGCTTCGGAGCGCTCTTGGTCCTCATTCTCTTCCTGGCATTCGATGACCAATCAATCTACTACTACCTCATGTCAGTTAAACCGTTCCATTGTTAGCCAGCCCCACTGAAGCGACTTCATTTTCAGCTACTACTCTCTCGGCAAGATTTACTCGAACACTCTGCTAGCAACCCTCAACTCCCGAATTACATTCGTAACTTCGTCTTCTCAGCTCGGCACTGGAGCTGAGGCTTTGCGCATGAACACTCGCAACGGAATGTGGAAAGACTTTGCCTCTGCCTCCCGCTCACCGCCGACGTCCAACATGGACCGGGTTGAGATCAAGACCTCGACAGTCGTTTTCAACGATTCCGAAAATGACTTTCAGGTAACGTTCCTTCTCTGTGGCCTTGCGAATACCGTGCTGATATTTTGGGTGCAGATGAAGGCAGACAGGGTTTAACCTATTCCGTCTTGTAGTTTGTTAGCTTTGTGAACCGTCAGCCCACTGCCCGCGGGGGCTTTTTTACAGTAGATCAGCATCTTTGCGTGCTTTATTTCTCTTATTTGCCTATTTAGAGCTTCCACTCGCTTTGTATTAGACTGATCTTGGGTGGGGTTTTTGTGTATCTGATTTCTGTGTCAATACTTCAGACGTAGTAGTCAATCGATCGGACGCGTCCCTGTGGAACCGACAGAAACCTGGGGTACCCCATAAACATTCAACTTGTTGCTGAGCGTACGAGCGTCGGAACAACCGACTCAAGGTCGGGCGCATTTGGTGTTATTTGGTTGCGCGGCAATTTCGGCGAAGTCTTTCGATCCCTTACGCGCATGTAGGCCTCCACTGACAACTTGCCAGTCAATGCGCACAGCAGCCGCTCTCACGGTTCATCTCATGGATGATTCCGTCGTCCGAGTCGGACGCGCTCACGAGATCGCGTGATGAATGGGTGATGTTCCTCCTCCATGGCCATCACCGCCGGCCCATTCCAACTACTCTCTCCATCCTCAGCACAACTCCTTCTGGAACGAGATGCCAAAAGAACTGGCCACCAATCAGCACTAAATTTGGCTATAGCCCGCGCCTTGCGTGGTAAAGGGGCTCACCGCAAGGACAAGGTTCAAACGCGCTATTCCTCTGATCCATCCTCTCCACCTGGATTTCCCACAGAGCAGGAACTCGCGTGGAACTCTAAACAAGTCGTCCTAAGCTTGGGTGGAATCATACATAGGAAATGGAGCTTTCAGGAGGAGGAGCAAGGGGTTCAGTGGGCCTGTCTCGGGTTCCTACAGCAATCCGGCGAGATCAGCTCTGCATCCGCTAATGCTGCCAACATGATAAACCACAACGACGGCTCGCAGAATAAAGGCGCATTTGGACCATTCAGCCGAGAAAGCATGGAGAACAAGAGCAAGTCTTCCTCAGCAGACCGCGTCGTCCAGGCCGTCTTCGTTTTCCTTCGTTCAATAGCCAAGATCTTCCTCCAGGACGGCACGGAGTTCACGTTCGCATTGCCCTTCATTGTCCGCGAAGCTTGGCCGCTCTACCCTCATGGAGTTCTGATTCAGCGAGTGGTAGAAGACTACGAATTCGAGGAAGCGAGGTTGACTGGCGAACTTGCGTTACCGTCAATCTTCTCTTTCACCACACCCTTCAGCGAAGTCGCGACAATCGGCATCACCAATGGCATCACTCCGGAAAACACGCTCACGGATGAGGAAGACAACTGCAATCGTCCGCTCAGATCCGTCGCGGCAGAAGAATCGATATTGTGGGTTGCACCCAGAACCCATACGCCGCTAGAGATGGGCGACAATCTCATGGTGACGCTTAACGAGCAAGACTCGACAGTCAGTGTCTGGAGATACTTGTATCTCACACCAAAGGACACCCCTTCGCCTCTGTACGACAAGCCACCTCCCCCTCCCTCTGCCACGACCGATCAGCACGACGCCCTTCCACTACGGTCCCTTCCCAATATGGCACCTTCCCTCTCCAATAACAAGTTGACACTAGCTTCGTTGGTGCCCGCGGACGATCCTTCAACCTCTCCGCTCATCCATAAATCTCAGAAGAAGGCTCGACGTAACTCTCTCACTCGGAACGATCTTAGTGTTACCATGGACCGCATGGCTCTTGGAAGCAGAGTTCCAGAGGTATCAAACGTCAGAGCTCCAGTTGAAAACGGACGCATGAAAGCCTTCCACTGGGTAGAGAAGCTGTACACCCATAATGTGTCTCCATCAGAGTAAGTGTGTTCTCCATCGACTGCATACTTTCTCTCATCGTTCATCTACAGTATTACCCACAAGGGGCGTATCCAGTTCTCGCTGTTTGACCGGCGCTTTGATGGAGAGAAGAACCGTGCGCTACTCGCCATGGTCCTTCCAGGGACGAAAATTATGCGCATCTTCGAGTTATTGCAATCCAAGCTAGTCCCTATTGCGACAATCCCAACTCTTTCCGCCGTCCCTCTTGTGGTAACTCGACCGAGTATCAGCGATCTGTTGTTCAGCAAGCCGGACGGAACCGTCTGGCTGCTTTCTCATGGAGTCCGCGAGATACCTATCGTTCTCTCCAAAAAGGACGATAATACAAGAAGCCTTGTCATAAAGCTTCAGGATCCCGTCGGTTCCTTTGCTACTGCCACGCTTCATGATGGCTCGCAGTATCGGATACGGTTGAACCTCATTCCTGCTGATACTCTCACCCTTGATGTGTGCACCCTCTTATCCACGACCCTACCCCGCGAAGCTTTCTATCTTTTGCACTATACATTCCTCGACCTTTGGTCTGGGAAATATATCAGCGAAAACAAGGATACCCAGCTCGACTGCCTTGCCCAAGCCATCTTCAAGATGCTGAGCCCCGAGTATCTCACGTCATCAGGTGCACCGTCCTTTCCACGAGCTCACACCGCTGCTCAACGTTACAAGCGCGATCCCGCACTCCGCAAGCTCAGCTACACGACCCCTTTGAACGCTTCCAAGCCATACCCTTCGAATACTAAGCCACCCCATCCCTACCTCACGGCGGTTCTGCACTCGCTTCATCTATTTGCTGAGGATATGCGGCTGAACGTCGAGAAGCACGTTTCGATTACCAGAATTGCGCCTATTATCTGCAGACTCGCCATGGTCGTACGTCCCGAATGGGCAGACTACTGGAACCGCTTGTGCCCAGGCAGTGCACCGATTTGGCCGAGTGAAAACAGTAGTAGTGCGTTCATTCCGCGTTTTCCAAGCTCGCGTCTCACATCTTTTACTTCCAGATCCCGAGTTCTTTGATGACCGATTACCTTCGTGGCCGCACGACGTTTGGACACTTTTGTATGGAAGGTTGAACTTCCCCGGTTGGAAGCCTTCCACTCCATCTGTGCTCGACATCCCACGGTTCCTCAACATCCAGCCTTCCTACGCTTTCGGTCTTGTCAGGCCACTAAGGCGGCTGGAAACTGTGGTCAGCTTTTACGCGGCCTTCATCGACGGCGGCGACTCGTCCGAAATCGCTCCGAGTATTGGAGGGCCTAGTCTTCCCAGCATCAACGGTGCTGGGTCTGGAAAAATATCACAGGAGTCAAATGTCAATCAACGAGCAGAACGGGTGGTGCAAGCCATCGTGAACACTGCAGACGAAGATGACTGCACTACGGAGATGATTATTGATCAACTCCCACTGGGTATCTCGGCTCCCTTGAGAGAGGCAGCTCGCACGTGTCAACTTGCACCTCCAGGGAAGTGGACAGCGAAAGCGTACAGGTTCATTGGAAGGAATGATCTCGCGGAGAATGTCGCGCAAGAAAAGACGATGATGGATCCTGGAAGGGCCTCCAAGGAAGGATGGAAGACCAAGAAGCACGTAATGGTAAGCAACACTTGCTTGTGTCGCCGCTTCTCTATTTTCCCCTTTATTCATATAAGTCGTAGGCTCATATGCTCAGAAACGACAGCAGTCGGAGAAGTATCTGTCATATAACTGGCTATTCGCGAGCACTCGTAAATGGCGATGACACCGAGCCGCCCACTGGCGTTGAGCTGGACCTGCAAGAGTTTACGGACATTCGGTTCGGTCAGGATCGCAGGCTGGAGGAGGTAGCAAGGATGCTTTGCTCATCTCGGGTTACACTTATCAAGAGCCCAGAGAGAAGCGATCTCAGGTACGATTCACAGATGCTCGTGGGACCAAACGCGTACTTACCTCCTGACAGTGACCACGATCAAACTAAAGAACAGCAGGCTCTCGTCATTCGCGTGGCGGAACGGACGTTATCCCTACCCTATGGTCGTGCCATGTTCACTTTTGGGTCAAGCACCGCCGTTCACCGAGAATCCTACGTGATCCCGAAGTTGAACTTCACTGTCAAGACTCTACCTCTCAATATCACAACGACAACCGATACGGTCAAACTCGCGCAAGACAGTCTCAGCTGGGGGGAGTTCCACAATGGAGTAGCCGCTGCGCTGCGCATCTCTCCATCCGCCAAAGAAGTCGAGGGCACTTGGATTTCTTACAATAGACCCGCGGATCTCACTCCAGAGCATGCTGGCTTCCTTTACGGCCTCGGGTTGACGGGGCATTTGTCACATCTCCTTCCATGGAATGCCTTCGAGTACCTAAGCCCAAAGCACCAGCTCACCTCTATTGGCGTCTTGCTAGGTCTAGCAGCGGCGAACGTAGGCAACGCCCACAAAGACGTCACCAAGCTTCTAGCAGTGCACACACCAGCCTTGCTTCCAACACCCGATGTCGACCTCAACGTCCCGCTCATCACGCAAGCCGCTGGGCTGTCCGGGGTCGGTCTCTTGTACCTGGGAACTCGTAATCGTAGGATGGCAGAGGTCTCTTTGGTGGAAATCAGTCGTCGAGACTTGGGTCAGCCGGACGCCGCCAACGAGCATCGGGAAGCCTACACCCTATCTGCGGGATTGGCTTTCGGCATGATCATGTTGGCGCAGGGGTCGTCTATCCCAGCCGACATGGACCTTGTGGCTAAGTTGACCCACCTCGTTCATGGGGATAAGAGCGTACTGCTCGGCCATAAGGCGAAAGCGAACTTCGACATCAACCTTACCTCACCATCAGCAAGCATCGCGTTGGGCCTCATGTACATGCGAACAGAGCGCAAAGATATCGCTCAGCTCCTAACTATACCGGAGACGGCTCTGGATCTCAACAAGATACAACCATCGTTCTTACTGGTTCGCACCCTTGCTCGCTCACTCATCATGTGGGACCAGATCACACCTACGAAGAATTGGGTGATGGCGCAAATCCCGGTATCACTGGTCCAGGCAACCGAACAGAAGCTGAAAGGTGATCGAACGGTAGATGAAGCCTACGAATTAGGGTATTTCAACATCGTAGCTGCGTGCTGCTTTGCTGTAGGCCTGAAGTACGCGGGTACAGCCAGACAAGAAGCGTATGTCATGATCGTGAACTACTTCGATCTGTTCAGTCACATTGTATATACTACAAGTGAGTCTCTACCTTCCCTTGCAAGCACAAACCCGAGAGGCTGACCGCATATGGTAGGTGCACAGTTCCAGCACAAGGTGAAAAGGGCAGCCGTACGCGATGGTTTGAACCTCATCTCGATATCTCTGTGTCTGGTTATGGCTGGCACTGGCGAAATAACCTGCCTGCGCCGGCTGCGCCACGCTTATGGTCTTTACTTGCAGCAACCCAGATACGGTGTCCATTTCTCGACCAATGCGGCTATTGGACTACTGTTTTTAGGAGGCGGAAGATACACACTCGGAACGTCAAATGCTGCCATCGCTGCGATGATTACCGCCTTTTTCCCGAGGACGCATCACACGTCTTCGGACAACAAAAGCTACCTTCAGGCTCTGCGGCATCTCTGGGTTCTGGCAACAGAACCTCGATGCCTGATTGCTCGAGATGTTGACACTTCGGAGATCGTTTACCTTCCAGTGAAGATATCTGTGAAGGAGGCGGATCAAGTCAGTTTATCGCAACTCATCTCTCCGACGCTTATCCCGGACCTGGACAAGCTCATGTCGATCCGAGTGGATACACCCCGATACTGGCCCTTCGTATTGGATATCGCGGAGACGCCAACACACAAGGATCTACTCCTACGCACCCAAACCCTCTTCGTGAAGAGAAGAACCGCGTTCCTAAGCTACACGGAAGACCCGCGAGGCAGTCGCAGCCTCTTCGTTCGATCTGTGTCCTCTGCCGGCGACGCAGCGACGCTCGACTTCCCGCAACTCACCTCGACCAAGATCCACCCTGCAGGAGACCTTTCCGAGTTCATCACCTCCTTCTCCAACGACATCGAGTTCCTGGCCTTTGCGGATCACTTCTCGCGGCAAGACGAGCATGCTCCGCCCGAGGAGCAGATATTCACAAAGTACTGTTACACGACTTTATTGGATAGCATTCTCCAGGACAAACCCCAAACGCTGCGATCGCACCTTCTCCTTTACCAATATCGGATCATGCCCACCAGCTCTCCCTACTTCGCCCTTCGGTTGCAAGATCTGCGGTTCGCCGTTGACTTCTATGGTCATGTTTACGGGGACAGTTTCAGCGGGAAGCGAGAAAATAATCCACGACCGTCGCTTCTCCGACACTCCACTGCCTCCAGTGTGTTGTACTCGATGGATAAGAAGCTCGAAGCTCTCACACGAACGCCCCAATTCCAAGAAGTACTAAGGCAGTACGCCAACGGGCACGCCATCTCTTCCGACATGTGGGGGCAATTCCCTCAAGAGATCATCTCATGGTATCTCTTACGCAACGGAGTGCCTTCTTCATCGTTACTGGGAGTGCTCAAGACCCTGGCGATCGACGCACACTCGATGTGCAAAGTCGCGCCCCCGCCAGATGGGACGACGGACATCGAGGCCCTCAATCAGGGAATCAAGGAGGTGGTTCACGCTACTGGTGGGAGATTGGCGGCTTCGTGGGGCAGTGGGTGGTCCAGAACGTCGGTGGAGGAGGTGATGAGGGCCTGGGACTTCCAAATCAACTAGATATCTACAGTAGGTTCTCGTCTTGTATTTGTTTGCACTTCTTGTACTGCTTTCCTTGAGCTTTCCAGACTTCTCGAGTATCATACCTATCACCATGTATCTGTTGAGAACTGTACGATGCGCGTCCATCCGCCTTGGGCCAGTGATACTAGTTTGCGTTTCGGTTAGTTTATCTGGCTTGGCCTCAGGTCGACCAATCGACAAACATCACCAACTTGAATTAGCGGACTATGGCGCCCCCAACCTCCAAGCCCCCCCCTGGCCCTGGCCCTGTCCCTCTGTCCCCGCGGACGATGGAAATATTCACGGAAGCATCGAGCCGTCTTTTTTACCCCCGACGTTCATTGATAAGATAGTAGATACCGTTGTAGAGAGACCGCAACACAGAATAACTAGCTGCTTTGATTTCCAAATCATGAGAAATAGTGGCTTGTTGCTCGTGTGAGGCCATGTGGCGAGATAACGAGCGAGCTGCAATTTTCATGTTCTCTGTCCTGGCGATGCAATCTACAATAGCACAAACACTATGGCGGTACTTGCCTCATGCTGGAATGACGATGCATGAGTTCTTCCTCTCTGAAAGGCATTGACCAGTGTGTGTTGGTGTGTGTATGACACCACTGAGCACCGCACTACTGACAACCTGTCTTCACGCTTACCCCGCAAAAGTGTGGCGTTGTTGATCCGTTGGTTTGCTGCCAGGCACCATCCGGTGATGCCGAGAAGCGGTACCAAGCGGCATGCGCACTCGTGAGCATCGTGCTTCCTCTTTGTAGCCATCCAAAAGCGTATCAACTGCGCTTCTCCTCACTTGGCACTTGGCTCCAGAAAAGCCAAGTATACACCTTCAGCCCTGTTCTGGAATCTACTTATAACTCTGCTCAGTGGAAAAAAGCAGGTCGAATGGCTACAAAACCCGGCCTTCACCTCGTTGCCACTCTCGCGCCACTTACTGCGGTTTGACACCCCTTTTTCGCGGAAAGCGTACGGTTATCCTGGGGTGGAGACATCGCAACACCTCCTCCACTTGACATCTGTTTGAAGGTCTGTTATCGGGTCATTTTAGCACTTGGCACTTGGCAATATGGGGCCTGGTTCTCCTGAGTGCCGCCGTATTTGAAGGGCATGCACATGTTCGAAGCAGGCCGAGTTTTTTCTCCCGCTCATCTCTCGTCTATACTCGCACGCTCGTCGAACGCCGCTCTTGGCCTCTTCACCTAGCGACTTGCAACCAGATCAAGCGAAAGAGTCGTCAACATCGTCAGCCATGTCTCACGATACTACCATACAGAAAGAGAAGGCGGTCTCGAGGCCTAACTCTGTCACCGACAACCTGGAGTACAACCAAGAGTATAACGCGACCCCATTGGTGCAGGAGAAGAAACCATGGTGGCACTCTGTGAAAGTCTGGGGGTCCGCTACCCAGATTGTCATCGCTGCCATCCTCGGTCTCGCCCTTGGTTTAATCGTCTCGACCCAGGTCGAAGTCGTTCCTCCTGCTGCCACGGAGATCCTCAACATCCCTGGTGACCTCTGGTTACGTGCACTCAAGGCCGTAGGTGAGTCGAGGGTTGACACGCAATGCTCATGAACTTTATTCTCACTGCTTCTCATAGTCATGCCTTTGATTATCTGCGCCATGATCATGGCCGTCCAACGACTGCGCGAGATGGGTCAAGGAAGTGGTCGCAGGCTAGCAATCTACACGGTGACGTGGTATGTTGTCACGACGCTGTTCTCCATCGGCATGAGCTGTGTCATGACCGCACTCGTCTGGAAACCGCTCTTCAAGGTCGTCGACGCCGACGCCCTCGGTGTCAGTGCGGCCGACCAGGCGGCCGCAGACTCACGATCGGCGACTGGAGCTAGCAACCCGCCCCATATGGTCGTCAAGCAGATGTTCCAGTCATTCGTCGCGGACAACATTGTTAACGCCCTCGCCACCAACTCCCTCTTGGCCGTGCTCATCATGGCCTGCGTTGTCGGCTACCTCATCAGGGACAGGAACTCCATGATCCTCAAGCTCGTGGTCGAAGTCGAGCAGATGATCATGATTGTCATCGCAGCCCTTATTGCGATGGCACCCTTCGGAGTGTTCTTCCTTGTCCTTTCCAGCTTGTTGAAGCTCGACATCGCCGACATTGGCGAGAACTTGGGTTTACTCATCGCCGGTACCCTCGGGACCATGGGAATCCACGTCTTCATCATCCTCCCGGGTCTCTTCTTCATCATCACCCGCCAGAACCCTTACTCCTTTTGGATCAAGATCTCGCCCGCTTGGGTCACCGCTTGGGGCTCAGCGTCTTCCGCTGCCACCCTCCCCGTCACCCTTCGTGTGTGTGAGGAGCGTGGGATCCCTAAGACTGTGTACAAGTTCACTGCGCCGCTCGGCTGTTTGATCAACATGGACGGGTAAGCCACCACCATCTCTTCTCGTGCATTTTCCACAATAAATACTAACGGACACCCTCTCCAGAACCGCCATCTACTTCCCCATGGCCGTCGTCTTCCTCGCTGCCACACAAGGCCACGAGCTCCTCGCCACGGACTACGTCATCATCTGTCTCCTCGCCACCCTCGCCTCCATCGGTGTCTCCCCCATCCCCTCCGCCTCCCTCGTTCTCATCGTCATGATCTGCAACTCCATCGGCGTCGAAGTCACCGGCATGTTCGCCGTCATCGTCGCTATCGACTGGCTCCTCGACCGATTCAGGACCGCCGTCAACGTATCCGGAGATCTCTTCGCCGGCGTCATCCTCACGAAGCTGACTGGCCTCAGGGACGACCCGGATATGAGGGAGGACGAGATGGTGCACGCGCAGAAGACGCACCACGTCGACGACACCGTGCAGCGCGTTTGATCTGTCTGTCTCCTTCCCCGTAATTCTCCTCCCCTTGTCCTTGTCTTGGTGATCCGTAACGTACTTTATGGTGTTGTTGGGTTAGTTGAGGTATTCTGCGATCCAGTAATGAGCAATTTAGTGTACCCCAGTCGCTCTCATTCTCGTTCTTCGTGTGCCCTTGTCTTCCTTACGGTTACGGAATGTTCAATGTACGATTAATGCAAAGAATATGCGTATTTCGAAAAAATGCTGATGCGATGAACATGTCCCTCTGAATCACACCTAGGAGATCAGAAACTCTCGGTATGCATCCTGCACGCATTTCACCGTCTGACGATAGATTTGCTTCTGTGCTATTTAGAACTCAGCCTCGACGGAATCACCCTTGTTCGGAACAAATAAAATCTCATCGGGCAGTCCAGGATTGCTTTACAGAACGGAATCCAAGAGGTTATGTTGTAGATTACGCACCCTAGGAAAACGTTGAGGGAATGCTGGAGTTTATTTTCCCCCAGGTGTCAAGCGTGTCGTTCACCACACACACACCTCGGTCAGATCGTGAGTCCTTCTATTCTCCAGCCGCTTTCATCCTCGAGCGTCCTCGTGTGGCCTTGTCTTTGAAATCCTTGCGGCCGTGTGTAGTGCCAAGAATATGTGAGTCTGTATGAGTATGCAAAAACTATGAGTACGGAAAATGCCGCTGCGATGATGAAAATGTCCCTCGAGCGTGCGTATACACTACTTATCCCGGTAAGTAACAATGCACGAACAATATTTTAATCCACTTCGTCCGACAGATCCACCACTTCCTCCCTCTTGCTCTTCCCCCGCTCCTCCTCCTCGCCCTCCCACTGATCATCACCCTGTTCCATCGCCTCGCCAGGGAACAACATCTGTGCCAGCCCTAGATCCGCTAACCTCGTCATCCGCACGATGAGCCCTAGGAACGGATCGCCCTCCCCAGCCTTGGACGGATCCGAGGGTTTGCCACTGATAGATCCTGGGGAGTTGAGCATCGCCCACGTGTCGTCGTCCAGCTCGTCTGCCGTTCGACCCCACGTCGCTTTCATGGCGGCGGGGAAGCTGTACGAGGCCATGATGAAGCAGATCGGGGAGCCTGACGCACCGCAGATCAGTCAGCGTGAAGCTGAAGGAAGAACGAATAAAGCGGATCGGACGTACAGAGACCACTGAGATCCTGTTCGTTCCTCAGCTGATCCAATACTGCAGGGGGAGAGTTGTTCTTGGACAGTGGCGGCTGGTCGGATTTATCCTGAGGTCCGAGGGTGAGATCGTGTAGCGCATCGCCGACGCGGTAGAGCCGTCGACAGGTGGGACAGACGCGTCCTGTGAGTCGGCTTTTGTTGTACCATAATGTCTATACACCCATTATAATCGTGTTAGTCCAAGACGATCCCTCAGAGAAGTAGGAGGGACACCACGCACCAAAGCCAACTCCTCCGGTAACACACTCAACAACATATCCCTCACCTCATCCTTCCCGAACTCTTCGCACAGCGCATCATCGCTGGATACAGGCAGTGCAAAGTACGAGTCGAGAAACACCCGCGCATTGCGCACGCGAGGACCAGATCCCGGATCGTAGATGTACGGCTCTTCCAACAGGACATCACTTGTATGTCGGTGTTGTTGTTGCTGCCGAGAGAAACACGAGGATCGGGGTCGGGAGGATGTTGGAATTGGGGGTAGATCTGCGCATTCTGCTTGTGCCTCCAGCGATGCTATCGAGCCAGGGACTATAGGCGGTGGTGGTGGTGATAGCGGCTCCGGAGGAGATGTGCTGCAGATTGTCGACGAGTGCTTAAGGTCCACCACGTCCTTCTCGTCTGGGTCGAGTTGGCACTCCTCTTGCAACATCCTCTCCAAGCTTTCGTTAGCAACTAGTTCGTTGTCATTTGGCGCGGATGAGTGAGGAGATAATGGCGGCGGTGTAGTGATAGGGGGAGTGGAGGGGCATGAGTTGTCATTAGAAGTGGTTAGGAGATGTGGCGTGGTCTTCGGCTCCGGTAAGGGACTGGCACCCTCAGATGGGAACTTCTTCTGGAGAGGTGCCTTGTTGGCCTGTGATTTACGCGTCTTCTTCTTGTTATTACGAGGTCCCGGCATATGGTTGGTTTAGTAGGAGGTTGAGTAGGGGTGTTAGTGTAGCTGTGGTGTATGGATTGTGGTGAGACGCGTGAGGTGGGTATCGAGGTTAGAGGGGTATGTTGCCAGATCCTTCTTCTCTACAGAAGAGATGAATGGTAGACTTGCACTAGACCAGAGCTAGGCTAGAGAAGACGCGGTAAAAGAGGAGGTGCTGGACTTCGAGAGAAAGAGGAACGGTAACGTGATCGCTACCGTAACGCCTCTGTCAAGTCTTCGTGTTGCTATGCTACTGGAATTCTGAGTATACGTTAGAGTTCTAGGTCTGGGTACAGTATGCCATTGTGTATGTTGTTGTTTGGGATGATGAGCTGAGAGGAAGCACCTGTCGTCCAAGCTTCGAGCTGCCGTGCCTAACGCAGGATACTGATCAAACAAAGTACCAACTAATCGCCTGCCAGACTGCGGTGCGCGGCTTAGCAAGTCGCTCGACGTCGGCCCAATAGCATGCAGATAGCCAATTACATATATCTCTAGGTTTCAATTAGGAGCAAGGAGAATACATGAGGTTAGATAAGAGTGCTCGTCCCGGGGCGCAGTCGTTGCTAACTGGATGTAGACACTGCTGTACTGTCAGGCACTATGGCGGACGGAAAGAGGTGTAGCATCCGTAGCAGTGACTCGGAGCTGGACAGCGGTCTAGCAAGAGCTCCTCCACTTGACGTTTGAGCTAGTCGTGCAGGTTTGAACGAGATGCGCGCGGAGTCCTTCAAAGCTTTCCTTTTGCAATGGCGTATGGCGTAGTAGGGTTCATCTTCACATGAATCCCAGTGGACGTCAGCCGTCGATTCGTAGCGTCCCAAATCTAAAACCACCACGCGTAGATAATCAGACATCGAACGGCACCCAACCCAGTCCAATCACGTACCTCTGTCCGCATCGACGCCGTCCTCGCGCCCGCCGCGATAGTCGTATTGATTATCTTCAGCTTTACACCCCTTTCGTAGAGATCAATACCCGGTTAGCTCACGATACATTACATGAAGTAGTGAACTCACCCCGGTGCTGGAGCATGATACACGATATTCAACGACTGCGTGACTGTCATCGACGGCTGTCCATTCGTCTCCAGCTTGAGCGCATCCAGTGCCAAGGTGGAGCAGAGATCAATGAGGAACGCATGGCATCCTCCATGCACGTTGGCGCCTCCGTTCAGGGTGTCTGCGAACTCCAGGTCAGCATCCCAGATACACCAGTTAACACAGCGCAGCACATACCTTCCAACGCATCCACCTCCACCACGACCACGCCATCCCTCTTCCTCTCATCCTCCTTCTTCCCCAGAACACTCACCTCCACCACCCTCAACCTCCTAACCACACTCGCCGCAAACCCCGCCGGCCTACCATCCTTGGGATCCTTGAATGAGAAAAGAGTAGGAAGCTCGCGTATAATGCGCTTGGTATCGTCGGAGGCGTTGCCGCTGATGTGCGAGACGTCTGTGGCGGGGTCTATGTCGAAGTGCTTCATGAACCCGGTTCTGAGTTCATGGATGGGTATCGAGGGGGCGTCGGCGGGCATGGAGGGTGTGTGCAAGGAATGTGAGCAAGCTGAAAGGTTAAGTATCGGTTATGTCGGCTAGACGAGGTGCCGAGATTTCGACCACGGAACGTAGCTGGTCCGACCGTCCGCGCCACTGTGCTAGCTGCGTTGGCTGAGCACAAATCCAAGAGCCTTGTGCTCGCCGACACCGTTCCTATTTGGGTACCACAGTCAGTTACTCTATCCTTTCCCAAAATTAGCGCTTTAGCCTTTAGGTCTTAGCAGTCTGACGGACACTGAGATTCTGTCAATCCGGGTCATATGCATTCAAAATCAAGAGCAACCTGTACACCTAAGAAAAAGAGAAAGGCGGAGCAGAGCAGATATAAGAGGTGGGTGGTATCGGCGAAAGAGCAATCCATCGACTACGAGGCGCTTGTAAGGTATGTATATCCAAGAGGGGTAGACTGCGAGGTACACAGGTATGGCGTGTAAAAGAAGCAGGAGTACTAGATACACAGCAGAGGAGACGGTCCGTGTACTTGTCCGATGCATGAGCATGTCTGATAAAAGGAGAGCGTATCCTGGAAGGAAGGAAAGAATTCTCGTAAAATCAGAATCATAGCATCAGCGTGAACGCAGCAACGGAAGCCGCCAGCACAGAGACGAGGCGGCTGTCGATGCTCGCGCCCTTGATACCGGCACCGGTGGGCTCAGGATCAGCGGGGCTGGAGTTCTGCGCAGCGTTGGGGAGGGGCTTCGATGGGGCGGCATCCTTCTCCTCGTCATCCTCGTTAGCAGGGAGCCTGGAAGGACCGGACGGGCTGGGAGTGGAAGGGGCAGAAGAACCGGAGGGCGACTCGGACGCGGCAGACTCTCCAGGAACAGTGCCCGATGCAGAGGGAGTACCAGGGTTGACGGGCGCTCCGCCAGCCAGGTACTCTGGTGCTGGGACAGCAGAAGCAGGGTCCGCGAGCGCACCAGTACCCCATTTGACCTTATCTTCGGTTCCGACAGTGTTGGTCTCGGTGGGCTCGGTGACCTTTCCGTCAGCGCTGCCGATTCCGAAACGACCGGTCCAGGTGAGGTCCTTGGTCTCCGGGGAGGAGAACTGGTAGAAGTAGATGAGGGAGTTGATGGTAACCTGCAAATCATCTGTTAGTGTAGCCTTTACGTTGCATTGACAATGTAAACGCACGTCAGGGCAGTCCCATTCGAAAGACCCGGCCTGGCTTCCATCAACGGTTCCGACAGCTGCGAAGAAGAAGAAGAAGAAGAAGAAAAATCAGGCGCCGTCGGCAAGGAAGACGAGAGAAGCGAACATACTGGTAAGGTGGACCATCTGGAAGTTGTCTCCGGTCATGAACTGGATGTTGGTCTCTTTCCAGAGAGAGTTGGCCTCAGGATCCGCGCCCCAGCTGATTTTGCATGTGGTGCCCTCGTTGAAGATGGTGCCAGGAGTGGGCTCACTCGGCATGATGATGGCGCGAGCCAGGAGAGGAGAAGAGATGAGAGCGACGGCGAGGACGGTGAACATCTAGAGTTCGTCAATGCGTTTAGTTTGTTAGTCTTTAGGAGTCATGAAAAGACGCTTTGACTGACCGTGGTGGAGACTGGTTGTTTTGTTCGAAAAGAGTGTTAGAGTGGGCAAAAAGAGCGACTAGGATGAAGATAGCTGGATAGCACGTTCAAAAGGAGGCGGGAGAGGAGGAAGGGGATAAAGAGACGGTGTTCTGCTTGGCCGAACAGGATTGTAATTTTGATCAACTGATCCCGATCATTGATGAGCACAAGCAATGCTTGTGTATGTATTTCGGCGTTCTGCATCTGCGCGCAACTTGCGCATGCGGTACGAGGCAAGATTCATCATAGCCATGGAGGATGTACATAATAACCAACGGGGATACATGTCCGTAAAACCAGGGTTACAGAAAGTCGTGGAATCTCATAGCTTTCCGTCGCCACAACAATAAGAGACAGCGGCCTGAGGCGAGAGATGGAAAAGCATAGTGTTCGCTTTCAGCAACTCCAATAAATCAGAGCACAGACAGTATCACTTCCTTGACCTTCTCAGGGTCGTCCCATTGCATCTAAAACGTGCAGAGTAAATAAGAGGCCCAGGTGCGCGTATAAGATGGTCGTGAGCCTAACGAAATGATTCAGACCGTCAAGAACCCGGTACTGCACAAGACCGCCACCATTTGCCACATCGTCTTGCTCGATTGACCACCAGCTCGCAATAGACATAGAAATCGCCTTGGTTCCAACCAACAGCGAGGTTTTCAGCCCAGGAAAGGCCGAGCGCATAACCGAGCCGAACAGGGCTTCCTTGTACATGGCGTTCAGCTCTTCGGATAGCCTAAATATCGGGGCGTCCACAGAGAACACAGGTTCCTCTTCGATGCCTTTTTCTTGCACGACGTCATCCATGTTCCATAGGGATGGAATACGGTCAGTCGTCGGCACGACGAACTCGAGAACGTTCAAGTCCCTTGTGTCTAGATCGCCATGGTTGAAATACGCGGTAAGCCATCGGGTCGTCATTGGAAGCCTTGCATACATTGGAATCTTCTCGTCGATGAAGGGGGTGTATGAATTAGGAGGGTAGGGAAGACCGAAGGACACGGAAGGAGGTTCTGCATGTCTATGAGTGTTGTGGCGTAGACGAGAACGATGGAAGGACGTTACCAATCATGATATGAGCTCGAAGATTGGCACGGAGTCGCTGGAGAGTTCCACTGCACTTGACCGCAGCAGCGACACAAGCAGCGCTGAATGTGCACCCCATTGACCAACCTAGGAGACCCACACCTCCCTGGTTAATGGAGGCCTGGCCAGGCGTGAACGCCGGAAGGTCTTCCTTCGCAACGAAGCCCTCGATGAAGTGCGCATACTCTAGCCCTCTATCTTCGAGAAAACGTGCTTTGTCTGTAGTGTCCTGTCCAGAGAGAGGAGCCAACTCCGCATCCGTGTACGCGGAGGAACCTCGATAACCACGACGGTTGAGCGCCACAAGCCGGACACCTGCATTCTGGAGCACTGGTGAAAGCCTCGTAAAGGTGTCTGGGAGGGCATACAGTATGTCAGTCAGCGGAGCTGGGACAGACGGTTAAGAGGCTTCGCCACATACAACTGTTGAAGCAGATGCCATGGATGGCGAAGATCGTGGCGTACGCTAAAGTATGCGAGGAGGGAGGGCCGCTATCGATGTAGGCGAACGTGACGGAACGTCCGTTCACCAGGAAGGATGATCGCTTGAGCTCTTGCAGGGCAGAAATATAAGATTGCATCTATCGACCTGGGGGAAAGAGGTGAAGCAGGTGAGGACGAAGCATCTCGCAAGGCAGGTTATTATAGGAAGGCGGGCGCTGGTTGTTCGATCGTACTCACCTGCCTCAGTGGGCATATCCGAAGAACTGCTCTCACGGGTATCACGGCGTGAGATAAGTCATCTTCAGCTGAATAGGTGACGTGGGCCTTCCGCGGTGGGTACCGGTCGGGAGATACGCTTGGAGAAGCCTTGATAGAGGCCTCACTATCCCAAGCTGCGACCAAAATCTCTCCGCTGAGACGTGTAGTACTGAGTGTGGTAGTTGGTGGCATTGAGCGATGCTAGCATGGATTACAAAGTAATCATGCAGAGAAGCCCAGTGAGAGAGGCCCCATTACTCGTGCGCGAAGCGGATTAAATAGAGGGGAGTACTGTAGTTCAGCTCTAATTCATCTTTAACATGTTGTGGGTGTGATGCTTGTCGGGGCCGGTAACAGTCAGGACAGAGAGGTCGATTGGAGCCAACTGGTTCAACGCAGGCCTACATGGAGATGTGGAACGTTATAGTTGAGTAGAGCATTCGGGACATGGTGGTCGCGACTAGGTCGCGAGGGAAAGTGGCGACAGAGCGAGTCGAGTGCAACAAACTTCGGTAATCCAGCACAGTCCACCGTCCTTCCCTTCACAAGTCACTTCGCTCTGTGCTGTGAGACAGAAATAAATAGGTCTATGTAAGTATTAGAAACAACTGCTAGCGATACAAGTGCAACTGAGTACATATATGCTCTACTCAAAATCTATACTGCTCTAAGATACAGCTGCAGTCCTCATTGGTGCATGCAAATCAAAGATCAGGCGTGAACACAGGAAACGGATGTCCCTCAGTGTTCATCACCCACTTGTCCAAAGGAAGGACGTCGTCCTCTCGGAAGAGTAAGTAGAGGTATTTGAGTCTGCAGTAGAACGGCATGAGTAACTTGACATGAAACATGGAGTAATATCGAAGTGACGAACGTTTCAGCAAGAAAGAAACTGCGATGAGGAGATGGAAAGGACAGCGTCAGAGACGAGCATTGAGTCTGTGATTGTTATGCGATGAACTGACCTAGGCATTTCATCCTTGAGGGAGTTCTTGACAGCAACAGACTGAAGAATGGCGTATCCTGCGTCTGTCCTTGTCTCGCGCTCGATGGCTTGGTAGATGAGCCAGCCACGCTGACGCCAACGAGCATCGCCAGTCACTTTCCACATAATATAGAACGACTCGATAGTCTATGAAACGAGAAACTTGCGTTTACTCCTCGATCTCTTTTCGAACAAGGCAAACCACATACCTCCGGCCTCAACAGATACTCTGGTCTCCACACGATATAGTCCTGATCCTGTCTGGAAAGCGTGGGTCGTTTCGCACCAGTCCCAGGCGGTGAACCTCTCTTCCCACTCCATTTCCACTTCGCCATCGCATCGATCCACAGGGCCGCCTGTGTCTTCGAATTGACCAACGAGACCATGCGCATGATCTCTGGACCAAGGCCCGTGGGCTGATCGGCATAGCTTAGCCAGCAGGTCATCGCCAATCCCTCCGCCGCTGTCATATGCATCTCTTTCAGCGACTGATTTTGTTGGCCAAGCATGGTGTACCCTTCTCGGGCCCTGCCGTAGTCGTGGTTTTCGGGGAGGTTTCTGAGCCTGGACTGGAGGTTGTCCAATGGAAGAGAATGGGCTCCAAGGGCGAGAAGTCCAGGGAGGAAGCACGAGAGGTGTTCGAAATCGTGAGTGGGCCAGTCATTGAGCGTTCTGGAGGGCCTGCGAGTGTTCGTTGCGTAAAGTAGATGTCGTTTGGGCGAAACGTAGAGCAGTCGGGTAAGGATGTGGGTAGTAGCCCGAAGGTCTGCAGAGTTACATATTAAAAGTCAGCAAAAGCCGTAGCAAAGAATGCTCGGACGTACACAACTCCAAGCTCTCCTTGTCAGTGTCAGCAGTCAACAAATGGTGTTTGAGCAAGTATTCGTGTGCACTGTCTGCTTGACCGCCGACAGATATATCAGCTGAGGGGAGGTCAGACTGGATCGGCGTACACGAGCCAGAACTAGCTCTTACCGCCTATAGGACGCCCGGAAGAGATGTTCCACCGAGTGGGAAGCATGCCGCCGGTTAGGTCGACATCAGCATCGTAGAGCGTCTTGATGACTTTCTGGGACTAATCACGTTCATGAGCGAATGGTATTGTAATGGGGTATGTCAAGGACGTACTCTTTGAGCCCATTTCCTCTTCCCCGTCACTTTAGCGAGGTACGAATACTCTAACTGCAAAGATGCCACCTCAGCCAGGCCGACGTCGATCGTTGACGTTACATTGCCTCTGCAGGAGCATTAGTCGGGAAGCTGGCGCGTCGTGTCACTCTCCTACGTTGACGTATTGATTCCGAAGTGTGGCAGTCCACTGCTGGTGTTGAAGGCGGGCTCGAGAAGTTCTGCGAGCTCGTCTGCTTTTGTCAGCAGAATCCGTTCCCCGGAGAGTGCGTACGCGGCGAGCAATCCACCCAGATAGCGTATCACTGTTTCAAAATATGGCGCGTAGAGGTTCTGGAAAGTCGTTACTCGGTAATGGCCAGCAAAGGAGGCGTAGGGGAAGAAGCGCACCTCCGAGGTGGGCATGGCGAAAGTAGCATCCTCCACCACTGTCAAGGCTCGCTGAAACTCGTCCTTCAGCCCCATAAGATGCATTGTGTCAAGGGAGTCAAAAATGGTCACTCCCCATCCGTTGAATCTGTGGTTCCACGCGTAATAGTAAGCACATCTCCAAATTCACCAAAGTCGAGCAAACTAACGGATTGTGCTTGGACTTTGAGATTGGTTTCAGTTCATCAGCAGGCGCAGCATGCTTCTCGTATCCATGGTAGGCATGCTTGAAGGAGCCTTTGACCTGCTCAGCGCGCGAGTTCCAGTCAACATCAGGAGCGGGTATGTCGTCAGTGTACGGACTCCCAAATGGATTCTCGACTGATAATATCGCTGTTCTCAATGCGTGACCATACAAGGCATAGAGGGCGACTCCTGCTACTATCAGAAAAATTCCAACGCGAGCAGTACGCTTGTGGGTCAGAGCTGTATGAGAGTAAGAGGGTCTGTGAGGTGATGACATAGAAGTTCGGGATTCGCCTCGGTGATGAGGGTATCTTGCAGACCGTTGCAATCGGCGCCCACTGGCACTGGCAGACTCGTGATCCGCGGTTGGCCTCTTGAGACCTCCCTCACAGCTTGACGTCAACCTTCTTGCCTCTCGTTCCAGTTACACAACCTTTCGACCAACTTCGCCCGTCGTAGTCTAAAACGAGATACAACAGAATACAGCATGACGACTCTTCATATCGGAACATTGTCTCTGCCACGGGCTCTGGTAAACAGGCTAGCCTCGCCCCTCATCGCCTCCATAGGCTTAGGCCTAGCATCCTCAAGCTACTTCTTCCTCGGAAATCTGGCATGTGCAAGTGTCGGCGTGCTACCGAGTTTCAAGGCTGTTCACCTTGAAGAGGAGAAGAAGGCCGAGCTCTTCGCATTCTTCTTCGAGAAAGCTGCAGTAAGTGCAATGTAATCCTTGCAGGTGCATCACCAACTCAAGTTCTGCAGTTCCAATTCGTCGCAACTTCATCTATCTCTGCTCTGTCGTACTTCGCCGCCGCCTATTACGCGAAACCTCTGCATACGTCGATGAGGCCGTGGCTGCTGACTGCAGGGATATGCTCTATTTCAATCTTGCCGTACACTCTGTTCCTCAGTGAGTGCTATTCGCAATCTATTCTTCTCCGAAAATGCTAAGTTTGTTTCGTCTTGCGTAGTGATGCCCACCAATAAAACTCTTCTTGCAGCCAGAGACCGCGTTGTTCGAAAGGAGTACTTGCATATCAAGACGCAACAGCACGTCGACACATGGTCGAAGTTGCATCTCGCTCGTATGGCGGCCGGCGGCATTTCGTGGGCTATAGGGATGGCAACCCTCATTCTTATATAGAGAGTACGCCATCATATCTTTGCAAATGGTATGGATGGCAGCTGAACGGGTAAAGCAGCAGGTGTGGATATCTTGAGCAACGCTCCCTTGTAATCTGTATCCATACTGTTTCATCTGGTCAGCGCTCTGTACTCACCTTACCGTTTGCGTATCAACCATCGTGCACAGCGGATATACGCTAATCAGAGCTAGCTCATCAAGCAATACCACTCTTCTTTGGGCAGCGTTCGTAAGGCGCCCGTTGCTACGAAAGTGTGCGCATGGCCCTGCGCTATGAATATGACCGCCGTCTTTGCCAGAAACGCGGAGACTTGGGATCCGGACGGCCTTGAAACACGATTCTCTCAACATGCTCACACATCTCTCACGCATATGATTACGGGTCTCCTAGGCAGATTCTGTCAAGACGGTTACTGTCGCGAATCGAATCCGGGTTTCTCGGCACGATCACAGCCGTCCCACAGATTCAACCCGTATGATAAGATTACTATTCCATGATCTTACGCCAGTGCTGCTCACCGCTCTCTACGTAGATTTGCAAGCCATCACCCGGTTGATGTGAGGATTTGGGATCGACAGTGCCTGTAAAGAACCTCGCGCACGGCTGTTTCATCTCAATTGCGAAAATCCGATCCACGGATGACTTCAAGCAAACGTGCGCCGCTAAGCGCGCAATTTATGATTGCATCAACTTCTATTCACTTCCACGCCAGAACCATTCATTGCTACGTTGCTAACAAACCCCGATCCATGGCTGCCCAACGATACCGCTCTCAATGACGATACGCTAAAGTAAACCCATTCTCCCGTCGCTTTCAATCTCACTAAATGCATCTCTGCAGAGGACGCTGAAGCTCTGCCCATATGCTCTGCCCGTTGTCGGAGGTATATAATCCGTAGCAGCGCCGACTCACCCCTCGTCGTTCTTTTCTGCACCTTGCCACTCTCGCCCTCATGCAGTCCCTTATAGAAGACCCACGTTACTTCGGTGTGTCCTTAATCTTATTTGATCAACTCGCAGATTGGTTTCTGACGCTAGCTCTTCAGCCCAGGTCGACCTCTCGAAAACCTTTCGCCCCGAGATCGACTGGTCGACTGGTGTAACGAGAGTAAACATCGAGGAAGTCGTCCTCGCTACCCTAGGTTCCAACCATCCCCTACGACCAGCATGCGAACCCTCCAATTTCAAAAAGGCTAACTTGCGTGTTTATGACATGTTGAGCAACGTGAGTCGCTACTTCCAGTCCAGTCCCTTGGAAGAGTGCTCATGCTGACGACGCTGCATCCAAGGTGCTTCCTGACCGCTCGCCGCAAACCGACTTTTTCTGGACAAGATTCTGCCGCCCCTTCGCCTCGATGCTGCAATCTTCCGGACACTCACTTCAAGTTCAAGCCCGCTTTCTTATCTTCCTGTGGGCTCGGATCATTGGGTTTATGGGTCCACTAGGTGGTCCAGAGCAACATACTATGCTCACGCAGGATGGGAGCCCCATCGAAGCCAGCTGGGTGATCCCACCCAATGCCAAAGCTGTGGAAGGCGAGGCCACACGATCGTTACGTTTTGCCCTGGAGCCAACGTAAGTCAAGCAATTCAACCTCGCCGCCCACGGCGTCAATGCTCTAGAAGCTGATGTTGTACCTTCCGTCCAGCGACCCTCGAGACGGCAAGTTCCTTCGGGGCGCTCGGGTGATGGACTACATCACCTCGACGGTCGGTGGCCTCGGAGTCGTCTTCTGCCCACCTGGTGCTCTCGACTGGCGTAGCATCGTGGACAAGTGGCTTTACGGCCACGTCAACGCGGAGGACGACGACGTTGCGGTCGAAAGCAGCGGCTTCTTCCTTGGCTTTGGCCTCTCCTCGTCCGGCCACATCGCTCTCAAATCGTACTTCCAGCCTCCCTTCCCCAGCCCCAACGCGCCCACGTCCGTCCTCAGGTGCCCAATCCACGTAGGCGACCCCGACTTCTCTCCTCTCCGCGCTGTCGTCTCCCAGCTAGACGCATCCATGGCCCCAGCCTTCGACTACTTCCTCGAGTACCTATCCGAAGTGGAACCCGCCAAGCGACCGATCTTCCATATGCTTGCTATGGACGTGGTCCGCAGCTCGAAAAACCGCCTAAAAATCTACGTTCAGACTCGGAACGGGTTCGCCTGGCCGGACGTCAAGCGAAACATGACGATGGGTGGGCGCATCGAGAGCCCTGAGATGGACAACACGATCAACGCGCTCGAGAACCTGTGGAACAACCTTTTTCCTACTACGGACTCATCCTCCGGATTGGAGCTCATTGCTCAAACTCAGCTCGCGCAGGGTGAGTTCCACGAGAGTGAGGAACATCCTCCGGGCGTGGTTGGGTACTACTTCGAACTTGCACCTGGTAATCCGACTGTGATGCCCAAGGTGTATTTCCCTGTCAGGTAAGATTTTGACTGTCTGTATTTGGGCGTGTATTGATGCTCGGTTTCAAGGCACTGGTGCAGCAGCGATAAATTTGTGACCGACGCTGTCGAGGACTTCTACCGAACACAGGGACTCGGTGGCCCTTCCACCCAGGGTGAACAGGCGCTAACCAAGGGCTGGTGTCATAACGAAATTGCACGAGCGTTGTACGTCCACTGACCTTCCACTCATCACACCAGTCATCCACTTACCTATCTGACTTAGCAATCACCGTCCGCTCGACCAAAAGCCCGGCATGGCCACCTGGGTCACCTTCGGGCACAAGAAGAAAGGCTGGGAGCTGACGAGCTACTATTCTCCCGAACTCTTCGCCCAGTAACGATGGCATGACGATCGCACGTTTCGGTTTTGGGCTCCTTCTGTACAGGCTCTTTTTTGTCGGACATTCTTCCGCGGCTTGGACGCTTTTCGTATCTTATTCTCTCATATCTTAGATGGGCGTACTGGTTCGGAGCTGGACCATGCTCATGTGGGAACTTTTAATTATTTTATGCAGCGTATCTTGTTTGTGCTTAGTCTATCTTATTGATGTATGCATCATTCGCTTCTGTAGATTTACTATGGCAGTACCTGTTGCTGGCGTTGGCTCAGGCGTCTCGCAAGTACGAGCGCCATTACGCGTATGAAATACTAATAACGCACAGGTTGTGGTGAATAGTAGTAGTACTCCAACGCTTATATAATATCAGTTTCACCATGAAACCAAGTTGATCTTGACGACGGCGGTGCGGCCACTACGTCTACTACGTACAATATACCATGAAACACCGCCGCACGCTGGCGGCGCAAATGAAATTCCTGCTAGGCTCTACTCACCGCCAACATTCACGGCAAGTATCCGAATTGTGCGCAGAGCGGTGGACTAGATATGCATTCGTTCAATTATTTCTAAGCATTATAAGATCAAGTGTACTGTATGTCTATGTAGGGTATGGTGAACCGAGTGGATCGTGGTGAGAAGCTCCAGTGATGAATCCGAGGTCGGTCGGTCAGTGAAGGCCACGCTACTACTTCTTAGCAGCGGGCATCGTCTTCTTGTACGCCTCCTCGAGCTCTTTCTGGAGGTGGGGTAGTACTGGAACGTGGTTCTGTAGAAAGGCCAATCAATTAGTACACGGGGAGAAGTATGGAAACACGTAGAGACGGACCTTGTACTCCATGCTGAATTCGCCCTTTCCTTGCGTCGAGCCTCGGAGCGAGTTGGAATAACCGAACATGTCGTTCAGCGCAACCTCGGCTATGCAGGAGAACTCTTCCTCCCTGACCTCGCTGTCGACAATCGTCCCTCTGCGAGTGTTCAAACTGCCGATGACCGCGCCTGTGAACATGAAACAAAACAAGAAATTGGTCGGCGGAGTGGATTGACAACGCGGTGAGAGGAACGTACTTTGGAACTCCACGGGAGCAACGACTTCGACGGTCATGATAGGCTCGAGAATCACAGGCCTGGCGGCTTTGAACGCCTCTCTGAACGCACCAATGGCTGCGAGCCTGAACGCCAACTCGGACGAATCGACGATGTGGTAGCCTCCGTCGGTCAAAACCATACGTGTGTTAGTGATGACGTTTCCTGACAGCGTGCCCTTATCGCAAGCCTCCAAGAAACCCTGAGAGCAACCCATAAGTTTGTGATCACTTCGTGAAAGGGAAAAGATACTTACTGCTTCGACGGCGGGGATGTAGTTGGAAGGAACCGTTCCACCCATAACGGCGTTCTCGAACTCGACATCCGTCCTGGCTTCCTTCTTTCCACCCACCAGCTTCTTCTTGGGTGCAGCACCCTCGGCGGCAGCAGCCTCTTCCTCTCCAGGCATAGTCATTGGTTCGATATATCCGATGACCTTGGCGAACTGACCAGCACCTCCACTCTGCTTCTTGTGGGTGTAGGTAAAGTTGGCACGCGAGGTGATGCATTCTCGGAAGGCGACGAGTGGTTTACCGGTAATGCATGGCACGTTGTACTCTCGCTTCATGCGCTCGACGTAGATTTCCAAGTGAAGCTCACCCATGCCGGAGATGATAGTCTAGGAAGTTACAACTTTGCTCAGTAATCGTACAAGGGAAAGCTGGACGAGCGAGACAAACCTCTTTGCTAGTGGGATCCAGGCCGACTTTGAACGTAGGATCCTCCTTCTGGAATCGGTTCAGGGCGCGAGAGAAGTTAGGAGTCTCCTGGCCAGCTGGCTTGATAGATAATGATATCACAGGCTCGGGGACAAACATTGACGTCTGGAAGAACATTCAGATAACCCATTCCATGGACAAGACGAGCGAGAGGGATTCACCATGGAGTAGTTCACGGTTCCATCAGTGAAGGTGTCACCGGATGAACACTCTACGCCAAAGATGGCACAAATTTCGCCAGGCCCGATGCTCTCGATATCCTGTAGAGGGCGGTAAGAGATCTAGAAGTATAAGTTTGACATACTACCCACCTCCATCTCGTCACTGTGCATCCTGACAAGCCTTGGGACTTTGACCTTCTTCCCGGTACGAACGTTCCAGATGGTACCCGACTTCTTGAGAGTGCCCTGGTACACGCGGATGTACGTCAACTGACCGAACCTGGATTCTTCCAGCTTGAACGCCAGGCCGACGAATGGTGCCTTTCCGGCGGGCGTCAGCTGCACCTCCACCTCGCCTCTGGCGTTGACAGTGGTTTCAGTAACCTCTCCCTCAGCCGGCGGCGTAGCGTCCAAATCTAAGGCGACGACTTTGGACTCTTGTGGAGTAGGCAGATACGCACAGATACCGTCAAGAAGGGTTTGGACGCCCCTGTTCTTGATGGCACTGCCCATGAAGACGGGGCTGAACTTGAGCGCAATGGTGGCACGGCGAATGGCCTGTGCTAGCTCCTCGTTCGAGATAGATGACTCGAGGGGCATTCCAGGGACAGGTTCGGTGGGGGCGTCCATAGCAGCAAGGTACATGTCACAGATGCGCTCGTCAACCTCGGACAGGGTCTCGATGAGTTCCGTTCGTTTCTGCTGGGCAGTCTCCAGTAGGGCAGAGGAGATGGGTGAATAGGTCACCTCGGCTCTGTGTGGGAGTATGAGAGATGTATCACTATATTAGGGCTATCAGCATACCCTTTAGGTCCAACGTTCTTAATTTCCCTCCATGAGACCAAATCCACTACGCCCTCGAAGGCGTCTTCAGAACCGATAGGTACGTGAACAGCGGCGGCAGCGATCTTCAGCTTGGTGCGAATCTGGTTGATGATACGGGCAGGGTTTGCTCCGGGCCTATGTAGATACTGATGAGCTAGAGTTGTAACACAAGAGGAGGAGAAGGTACGTTACCTGTCCATTTTATTGATAAACGAGATTCTGGGCACACCATACCGACGCATCTGTCTGTCCACAGTCGTTGTTTGACTCTGAGCCAATAGTCAGCTATGTCTGCCGTGAAGAGTATGAAGAAAAGCGCACCTGCACACCGGCGACCGCACATAAAACCAAGATAGCACCATCCAGAACCCGCAGAGCTCTCTCGACCTCAATAGTGAAGTCGACGTGACCTTGGACGAAATTTAGCATGACTCATGCAAAACGTTTCCAGAACACACCTGGAGTATCGATAATGTTGATAGCATAATTGTCCTTCTCGTCCGAGATGATAGAGCGAGGTGCCTCCCAGTCACAGAAGGTGGCGGCACTCTGAATAGTGATACCCTTTTCCCTCTCCAGGTCCATGCTGTCCATTTTGGCACCCACACCATCCTTGCCTCTGACTTCGTGAATATCCTTCACACGTCCAGTGTAGAACAATATCCGCTCCGTCAAAGTGGTCTTCCCGGAGTCAATGTGGGCGGAGACACCAATGTTTCGCTGGAACTTGAGCCGGGTGAGGTCGTCCGCGGTCAAGCCGACATGTGAATGAGGGGCTGCTGTAGACGAGTGTCTAGAGCGAGAGCTGAGCCGTAGAACAGGCCGGAGAGAACGTAGCAGCATAACCGGAGACCAAAGAAGCTAAGGCTGACCAGACCTGCTGTCCAAGAAAGTTTTGGAGGAAGAGCTTTCTTGTCACGTGAACGCGCTCAGCTTTCCTCTTCAACCGCCATGTCCTACGAAAATGATCCCTTCTACCTGCGGTACGTGTACTTGCTTTTACGTGCTAGATATTGCGCTGACACTTCTCTAGATACTAGTAAGCTCCAATAACGTTTACCGTCGCGTTCAGCATCTCATGTTCGGTCTAGCACTGGTCACTCTGGAAAACACGGCCACGAGTTCCTTGAATTCGAATACTCCCATGGACGTCTTCGTTATGCCAACAACTCCAACTACAGAAACGACAGTCTGATTCGGAAAGAAAGTAGGACGCGTCTCTTCCGCATCACAGCGTCGTCCTTACTTTGAATCCAGTGTGGGTCGGACCCTTGGTGGTGAAGGAGTTGAAGCGTATCATCGAGTCTAGCGAAGTCGCTAAGTACGTTCGCGCTCATCAAACTTGATCACGATCTAACATCACTGCAGGGAAGATGACACCAACTGGCCCAAGAAGAACATCGTTGGAAAGCAGGAGCTTGAGATCAGGATCGGAAACGACCACATCGCTTTCGAGGTATGCTGCCTTCCGCATCGACAGGATATTCCTCATTAGCTTACACAATTGCCACCAAGACCGCCAAAATTGGTTCCCTAGCGGATATCCAGGACAGCGAGGATCCTGAGGGACTTCGCGTATTCTACTACCTCGTCCAGGATCTTCGGGTACGTTGGGCTTCTCTACCCACGGAATTGCTTGCTGACACTGCTGTAATCCAATCAGTGCCTGATCTTCTCGCTCATTTCCCTTCACTTCAAGATTAAGCCGATATAGTCACACGCGCGCGTACTGTGCTTCAACGTTAGTTCGGCGGCTTATTGCTCTGGTCGCTTGCGTTGACCTCGATGTTTTCTTTTCTGAACTTCAGCATTCCCGGCGTATACAGCCAACCCGCGCTGTCTGTCGGGAAGCGTGGAATGAGGTCGACTGGTGAGTTTGATGCTGCTCATAATATCGCAAAAGCTGACTCTCTGTCCAGCATTCTGTAATAGTCACAACCATTATATGACTTACTTATATGTCGCCGAACATCCGGCTCCCTGCATTGAAAGCCCATTGTGTACAATAAATGTTTACTTGCCTTCACGCTACTCCCCCTCGAACACCCGGGAGACGTCTCTGCTGAGACTGTCTTGCGAGTGGACACTTTCAGTTCCGCTACATCACGCGCACAATGTAGACGCGACTTGTGTAGATGACTCTACTTCAGTCAGAGACGTTCTATTCCTTCATCCCTCTTGACCCTACTCTTCAACGAACAATCCTGCGTCGTCTAACAGCCTGTTTAAAGGAGACTAACCTGATGAAGGATGACGAGAATCGCAAACTATGACGTGAGTAAACCGGTGGCGCGTACAAGCCTCAAGGTAGCTATGGAGGCCGGGTGAGAGCGATTGGAGAAACACATGAACGAAATGGGCACCGGGCCGAAGGCCTTCACTGAAGGGCAAGGAAAAGAACAGCGAGGAACTCGCACTGGACCAACGTGGTGATCTGGGAGAGGTATCCCAGCTTCGGCTGACCGTGGAAAGCCAGTGGATCTTGTACTTAAACGACTTGAGAAGCGGGACATCTAGCCCGAAGGAGGCGACGTGCTGACGAAAAGCGAGCTCAGGACCACGAGCATCGTCCCCTCAGCATCGGACGTGCAAAGGTGAGATAAGAAGGAATACATGATCGTCAATGTGACATCGGGCACCAACTGGGGAATGTGAGCAGAGGAAACCTGTCAAGCGCGCGCGGGACCTGCGCTTCGCGTTCGGTCTTGCGCATTCAAAAAACCTAGCCAGCGCCACACTAAGCTACTCTATAGACCAAGAGCCGCTTTCAGCTTCGGGTAGAGAAGCTCTCCAAGTCCAGGAACCTAACCCTCGCCAGGTAAATCAGGGAACGATCAAAGTCTCGAAGGCTTCATTTGTGACCACGTGCCGGATCCCATCCCTTCATACCGTTGAACCCAGGGTCCCAGCAGCTGCTCCGCGTTGCTCCTGCAGGATACTCGCATCAGCCCAGTAAAGGCACGCCCGAACGAAACAAGAAGGGATACAGGAATCCCAGAGGGGGCTTTCCGGCATCTGCCAGCTCCTCATTCAATAACGCGACGACGCCTTCGAATAGGGCAGCTGAAAACATAGGGTGGCCGTAGTTATAGTACCCATATGGCGACGGGCTGTACTCCATGTACATTGTGAGATCGGGCACTGTCGGAAGGGGTGAGCCTTGAGTAATGTAACGTATATCTGTTTAAGCAGGAGTGGGCCGCACCTGCACGGCCAGAAGGATTATATTTCCCCTCGAGTGTACCATCCTCCAGTGTATCGAGAAATCCAGTAGCGGCTGCGTCTTGTTAGGTAGGCCTCGCGAAATAGTTGGAGAATCCACGCGTGTTACTGACTATTCTCTCTTCTTCGATGAAGATGGGATTTGGGTCGTCTGGACCATCGACTAGGTGGTACGCGGCGATGAACTTGGCGGCTACGCTGAACAGGGAATCAGACCGAAAGCCTTGTCACTGGTACAGGTAGAGCAGCGACGTACTATGGGCAGCTTGCAGAGAAAGGAACATCGAGTTTACCGCACTCCGCGTTTGGCATATCGTTCCATGAGCCGACAGAATGAACCAATGTGACTCCACGAGCAGCTAGCTGGGTATAGGAGTTGCATAGTGCCCTTGGGGTGCGTCAGAGTAAGCTGATTACAGCTCAAAGATCCACGCACATAGCAAGAGTAGGGTCAACTGAGCCCTCTGGAACAGGGAAGGCGTGAACCAGGACCTTCGGAGGCGTCTCCAACCCAAGAAGGTAGGTAGCCTGGTCGATGAACCACACTATGGGGTCTCCAGATTCCTCGGTTCCAATAGACATGAATGTAACAGGTGTATTCGGCGCCATGCCCATGCCTAAAGCCACTTGTCCCGTCTGTGTTGCTCGTTCATGAGAGAGTGGGGCAGAGGCGCCGACGGAAGACTAATCGTGATCATGTCTCTCGAAGCACTTGCAGGCAGTTGGTTATTCAGCCCTCCTGATATATTAACGACATTGAAGGGGTCGCGGGGACCTAGATCGGACCTCCAAGTATCAAGGAATTTCTTGAAAAGCAGAAGCTTGCGTCAGGCACAGCTCCGCACCCACATTATGCTAGAGACACTCACCCGAGTCTCATTCTCGTTCGCAAAGTAATTGTTGAACCCAGAAACCTATAGATCGAGCCCAGACGCAGGCTGTGTCTTCTTCGGAGCAAAGGAAATACCATGCACTGAGAAAGTCCAGGGTAACGTGCCGCTTCGTGTCCAAATCTCCCAGCTGTCGTCATCTGGGTCGGTTTTGCATAGAAGAGGGATTTCGTGTTTGTCGCCGTCGCGGCGGTAGACCTGATCCTCAACGGCCGTAATGGGGATCCTACCGGTGGCGTTGAAGGTTGCTTTCAGCTTGGTTAGGTATGGGGGGAAACCAAAGTCCGGAGATTAATGCGCCTCAGATGTTGGCGGAAGAGGGGTAGAATGCTTACGACGTAGTCGGATGCACGGCGAGGGTACGGCCCTTCACCTCCGCAGGCAGACTATACGACAAAGACCGCGTGATTGTTTCTCCTTTGTCGTCCTGTTTGTACGTGGTAAAGTCTGCTGTGAGTAGGCGGTTGGCTTGCTCAATGGTTGCATTGACTGATATCCAATCTCCGGCTGGGGTGAGAGCAGAGGAGGAAAGTCCGTTGATTGATAACCAGGACGAAACGGCCGTCAAAGCCTCTTTTGAGGGAGCCGCGAAGCCTTGTACCTGTGAGCCAACGGAAGCTTGTACCTGGTGAAGGTATTGCCTACCGTCCAGGTGATTGCCGTAGCTTTCGCTTCCAGGAGAAGCAGCAGCGTACAGCGACTTCTATAAGCCCGCGAAATCACTCTGAGCGAGAGCGATTCGCAGGGTGATGACTTCAGCTGGCGAGGCAACGCCGACGACCTTGAAACCGTCGGGAGGCGTGTCGCGCTGTTGATGAACATGCTGAGGTACAGCGTGGCCCAGTATAACAGCAGCGAGCAGGATAAAGCCAGCGGAGATCATCTGCTACAAGGTAGTATTAGTATGAAGCTTTCACCTTGGTTTTGAGCCTGGCTTTTATAGCCCGCGCGGATGGAACGAGGCCACAATAACACCACATGTCGGCAGAAGCATATTACAAGAAGAAGATGCTCATCATAGCAATAACGATGGCAGCGTCGAGATTACGCAGCAAAGAAGGTTGTTCTACACTGTTCGACGGGAGCTGCATATTCAATCGAGGGCCAAGATGCCCGCCTTTGTATGTATAAGCGTTGAACGGCGTCCGTAGCGTTCATGGGATAAGAGTGGATGGCATGATTGAGAAAGAGATGCTATCTCAGCCTATCTTTGCTTCCCTGAACGTGACGACTGCTTCTGCATATTTCCGCGGGACAAAACAGTCGCCATCATGAGCTTGGGGGGGGGGGGGGGGGCACTTGAAACGCTGGAAGATCTAATTTGGGTGGGAGGGTTTGTAGCTGGTTTGAAGAGGGTGTCAAGTTCAGCTGCTCGTGACCGCGACACAAAGTCCAAGTCGCGTGAACTAAGCACATCTCTCCTTGTTCAAGAGTCAAGACCACTCTACCACCTCCGGCAGCTTCTCACTCGGTCCTGGTACTCACAAACCACTGTACCACCGCTCATCTTTCTGCACTCTCCAAGCATGGCTGCTGCCCCATCACCAAGCGTACCACCTCCTGACTTCACTGTCAAGGAGCGGGTCCTGTGCCACCACCAGAACATGATCTACGAGGCAAAGATACTCAAAGTCGAGGACTTTACCGTCGAGAACGCGAAGACGAAAACGACGGGGAGACACTACTTTGTCCATTATAAAGGCTGGAAGCAAACGTACGTTTGGCAACTTCCCTGGAATCCACACATGGAAAGTTGACCACCGTGCTTCTCTTGCCGCAGGTGGGACGAATGGGTGCTGCCAACTCGCCTCTTGAAGTTCACAGACGAGAATATCCAGACTCAGAAGGCCTTGCAATCATCGTACGCCGTAAGTTCTGCCAGCGTCGGACCGGCGAAGGGCAGACCGCCCAAGGAAGGGGCAGGTGCGGGCGCGTCTTCTGCGCGGGGTGGAAGGAAGACTGAGGCGAGAGGGACGAAGCGAGCGAGAGACGACGTCGGTGTTTACCTTACTGCACTTCACGAAAGCAGCTGGAAGATTGACTTTGCTTGCGATGTGATAGGATGAAGCAACCGGGAAGAAGCAGGACATGAAGCTTAACGTACCGGAAAAGCTGAAGCTACTGCTAGTGGACGACTGGGAGTTTATTACCAAGAATCACCAGGTTCGCTTTCTCTTCCCTCCGTTTTGCTTGGCTGTACACGCGCTGAAATAAGTGCAGTTAGTCGCGCCTTTGCCGAGAACACCAACGGTCGCCCAGATTCTTGAACAGTTTACGAGGCATTGTCTAGACTCTCCAGAAACCGAGTGCGTGCCTTTCCTTCCTGTTCTCTTGTGTCCAGCTTTGCTGAAGCAAAGTCTAGGCTACGCGAACCTCCGCTCCTTACGCCCACGGTCGTTTCAGGCATACAAGTCTACTTCGATCGGCTATTAGGTATGTCCATGCATCCTGCCCGTATACGTAGCTTGAGACTGAGTTCTACCCTACCATACAGGACAGAACCTTCTATACCGATTCGAACGACCCCAGTACGCCGCCATCCGCAAGGAGTTCATCACCGGGCAGCAGGTCAAGTTTGATGGTCCCGAAAAACGGATGAGTGAGGTCTACGGGGCTGAACATCTACTACGCATGTTAGGTGCGTCGGCGTTTCTCCCCTTTTACTCCGAGTCTCTTTTCAGCTTCAACTCAACGTCATTGGCGTCATGTAGTTATCATGCCTCAGATGACTGCAGCAGCATCCATGGACTCGGAATCGTCTGGGATTATAAGGGACTACATCAACGAGCTTCTCTTGTGAGCTCTCATCAACTTAATCCGCTTGACTTGGACGAGCTGACTGACCACTTTTCGAAGATTCTTGATGAACAATAGCGATCGCCTTTTCTTGAGCAAGTACGAGAATGCTGATACGGGATACGACAATATTCATCGCAACCAGTGATTACACGAAGCGAAGTCAGATCCCGCTAGCGCTCGAGCGGGGAAGGTCCAATCGAGGGGTCTAGGCCGACAGACCGCATTGCTCAGTGCAACTCCCACATGTTGCTTACCTATCTCTGGAGTGGCAGGAATAGAACATCAAAGACTTTGCTGCTGCTCGTACAGCCTTCTTCTCGAAAACGGCGTCGTCGGCGTTGGATGGGATGGGGTTGACAGCATAGATGACAGGGCTGATTGGTCGAGAAGTAGTACTAGTGATACTGTTGCTACGTTTCTGTCAGCAGAAAGAAGCTCTCCTGTGAAATAAGATCTCACAGGCCAGGTCCTCGTCGGCGTCGACCAGGTCTCGACCGTCTCTTCCAGTGATATGATCCCTCATCGCGCGATATGATTGGCTGAATCGCCATGATCCATCAAGAACACGACAAGAGGAGAGAGCCACGTGTCTCCTCATAAGCCGCGTCCTGAGAAACTAGTTAAAGCGCGAAATGCTCCAACGAACGCTCCTTTCCACTTCCTCCCTCATCTCCAGATCTACTACCGCTACTTTCAGACAAATGTCTTCCGCTATCGCCGTCGGTGCTACCATCCCCTCCGTCAAGGTTAAGGAGAACAGCCCTGCTGAGGCTGCGCCTCTTTCGCTCACGGGCAAGAACCTGATTGTACGTTAGATCATCTTTTCTGGCCGACTCGTCATCTTGTGGTCGAGTAATCTCTGACTGACAACGGGATATGCGTATAGGTCGGCGTGCCCGGCGCGTTCACGGGTGTCTGCCATGCTCAGATCCCTGGGTTTATCAAGAACTACGATAACTTCAAGGCGAAGGGTATCAACGAGATCTTCGTCACCGCCGTCAACGACGCTTTCGTCACCAAGTGCGTCTAGCCTTGTCTCACCATACCATACCTCCGGCAATACTGAACTGAACTCGTTATGTAGGGCATGGAAGGCTGATTTGGCTCCTGGTGGAACGCGTGAGTCGCTTTTGATACTCGTTTATGGTCTTGCTGACTATTTGTCTGTGCAGCCGTCCGCTTCATCGCTGACGACAAGGCTGAGTTCACCAAGGCTCTCGGTCTCGACATGGACGCCACCAACGTCCTCGGTGGACCTCGCTCCCAGGTACGTTTCCGCCATGCAGTGAACACCTTGCGCAACATTCTGAGCACGTCATCTGTTTTAGCGATTCGTCATCGTCACCGATGGCGACAAGGTGTCTAAGCTCATCGTTGAGCCGGACTTCCACGAGTACACGGTCACCTCTGCCGACCAGGTCCTCACTCAGCTCTAGAAAGGCGACGGTGTAAATTAAATAAAGAGACAGCGCCGGTTGTGCAACCTCGTGTAAATTCATAGATGATTGCTTGGATCATACTCCTTCGTTGGGGTGACACTGCTTTTGTGAGCGGGGTTGGCTCATTTAGCCGGTTTGAGAGCTTTGAGCTCGAGGCCAGGTTCGCGCCGGTAGTGAGCAGCACCTGCTTGGACGTTCATAGACTTGGGGATTTGGGCGGCATTGTGAGCTGAGGTACTTCAGCTCTGGAAGGAGTCTTAGGCATACCCCGAGTGCTGATAAATGTAGCGCCCTTCATACCGACATGATGCGCTTCGTACGACGCAGAGACCTGTTGGTAAGTAGCCCCGGCTGCTAGTGAGAAATGTCGGGCGGGAGAGCGCCTGCCTGAGCTCGGAGTCGCGAAGATGGGAGCTCGAATTCGTCGGTCCAAGAGGTGGCCACGTGGGCGCGTTGCCCCTTCGTCGCAATTCGCCTTCCTGAGCTTCACGACAAACTCTCCATGTCCCTTAACGTCACTCTCTCTGAGCGCGAAGTAATGCACATCTACAACGCCCACAGTCGTCTCAATCTACAATGAAACGTTCCTGAACCCAATCAGCGACGTTACTGGTAGTTACAGCCATCATCATTTCGAGTTGATGCACTCAACGACCTGGACATCCGAGCGTCCAATCACACAGGCTACGCAATCGACAACATGGCCCGGTTCCGAAGATCATGATCAAACAAGTTCCTGGATCGCCAACACTGTCTCCGAACTCACAACAGAGTGGTCATCTTATACCCGCGGCGAGATCCAGCGACGGTCGTCACGTCGGACGAGGATAACATTCCCCCTTTCCTTCACCTTCAACTCATCAGCACAGCGCTGACGAGGTGCCCTCCTGCCTACTTGGGTTGGCTTCAAAGCCAAGCGCCACTGTCCTGTGCTTGAGAGGTGAGTGCCATTTTGGACGTCTACTGTGTGGAATACAGCCCACTGGGCTGTTCCATCCATCTATCAAGCAAGGTCCGGGATCTGATACCTCCATCCACTAGGCAGCCGCTCATTGGGATACCACATATCACCACGCCTTGAAACACTTTGCTTGGCGCGAGCGCTTTTCATTCTCTTTCTTGCCCTTCCGTGAAGGCCCTTGGCCTGGTGCCTATTTCGTTCGTTTTGTACTCCACGCTCCTTTCCAGCTCTTCGGGGAGAGCACCCCCCTTCTATCACTCCATGGCTGCCATGCGATTTCCACACGGCATTGGATGCCTTTTGTTCGCATTGCTCGTCATCTTCGCTACCCCTGCGGCGGCTCAAGAGACTGCGGACGTACCTAAACGAGACCAGAATTTTCTGTTCAGATGGAAGTTCGACGATAACGTGCGTCCGTTGTGTATCATCTGGGAGCTATCTCTGACGTCGTCCACAGTTCCTTTCGACAAATATACCCGCATGTGAAACTCGCTCAATCCTGGCCCAGAGTCGGGATCATACACCAAATGAGAGAGGCTCGGGCCCTTACTACTTGCTTGCCATCCCGCCGGGCGGTAGACCTCGTCGCTACGAGGTCGGCCAGGACCCAGACAACCTCCGGTGGACCCCAGACTTTCCTATCGGTGTGATCGAGTTCCGCTTGAACCAGCGCTTTTCACTGATGAATCTTTCGATAGACACCGAGGTGATACTTAGCTTGGTGGATAGGAACGGTGGCGCTGGTGGTGTTGGTGGTTTGCTCGAGGAGAACGATGGACTGTATACGATCTCCAGTGTGTGCTCTGTCTCCTCCCTCTCGGCAACATTTTGACAATTTCCCCGCAGCCAGTACAAATACCAGCTGTATCCAACCGGAGCCTGCGTCTCCTCCTTCTTTCAAAGCAAGCTCCATTGTCCAGTACTCGTTGGATGTCTGCGACAAGTTTCCCATCGAGGTGGTTGGAGGTGTTCCTCCGTATACATTCACCCTTCTCCAGCCAACGAGTCCAAACATCACCAACGTTACCAACACTATCATAACCGACGATGCGTTTGTCTACCTCAACCGGGCAACCACAGGCCAACTCCTTGCAGGTTTGTCATTGACCATCTTCCACCCCCGGGTTCATCTGATGTTCTTTGTTTGTTTCAGTGGCCGTGAGTGATGCGTGAGCCTCATATGTTTCTTGATGGTCTTTGGCTCTGGTTCTAATGGGATCTTTCAATAGGACGACTCAGTTCGCATTCGGGACGCCATCTGTTATGGTCACTGGTTAGCAGCGACTTTCTTTCGCACCTCACGACTTGCTCTGACACTCACCCACAGGCTCTACCGATCCTGAAAGCTGCGAGGGAGGCAGCAAACCAACTTCTATCGCGGCACTCCAAGAGAAGAGACGGCAGCAGGCTGAAGACGAACAGAGCCGCTCCAAGAAGAAGCAGGTTGCCGTCGCCGTCGGTGTCACATTCGCCTTGCTCGTACCGATATGCCTCGCAGCGCTCTACTGGTACCTGCGAAGACGAGGGATGCTTCCTGCAGTCTTGACCAGAAGGATTGGGGGTGATCCTGTGCTCGCCTCGGAGGCAGAGGAAGGAAGAGGACCACTTGCGCAGGAATGGAACCCTCCTACTGCGCCTCTCAGTATTGTGGTTTCTCGCACAAAACATGAGGTCACACCTTTCGAGGCCCGAGAGCCGACGGATAACTCCCCTGCGTCGACGAGACGCACGCATCCTTCTTTTACGACGTTCCCGGTATCGCAAGCTGCGAGGGCGAAAGCAGAAGAAAGCGCACTTGCGAGACGCCAAAACAGTCAACGACGTCAGAGCGGCGCAAGTCCCGTTGCGTCTGGTTCCGGGGAGGTAGCACAATCGCCAGAGAGGGGTCCTCGCCAGCCGAGTTTCTTCCAGCATGAAGATGGTGGGGAAATCAGGGAATTACCACCCCCGTATGCTGACCGGTCTGAGCGACCGCGTCAGGATCAGGATGTGCTGGTTGGCTCGACGTCAACCAGTCTCACTACGGAGTCCGCGCTGGCGCACGTCGAGCTCGTTGAGCAGGAACAGCCCCCAGCATCGCCGTTCTATTCGGTGTTAGATCATGATCCGACTCCGACTCCAACTTCACCACCTGGACCTGGAAAGATGTAGTGGACTTCGAGTCTTCGGTTTCTTGTTTGCGCTTTTGGTTCTCGAATCGCTGCTGTTGGGCTTGTTATCCGACTTGATTCTTTGGCTTTGGCTTTGTTTGTATAACAGCTTCATCGTGTATCTACTCTAGTGTTATGCGCTGGAACTTCGCTCACTCATGGACGACTAGGCTCGACTCGCGAGTTACTAGTATTGGCCAACGTTCAGGTTGCTCCAGCAACCCGTATCTGGTTGAAACTCAGACCCCAACAACCATCTATACTTCACGAGTGAAACGCATACTCTTTGGCTGATCCACACCGTCGCCATCTAGAGCTCGGCAGAGGTGGATGTCAAAGTCGATTGGATTCATGCACTGTTTTTCGGGAGTGCTGTCGTCTCGTTTTGCCGGTAGAAGAGCTTAGAGACTGCTTTTGAACGCCGGTACTCAGAGAGCGCCTGCCTGAGCGCGAAGATGTGCAAAGATGTGGACAGTGGCGGGGGCACTCCGTTGACTCTGCTCTTTCCACGTGGGCGCGCGGTACCTCTCTGTCGCCGTCAATTCGTTTCACGACCAAGTTGAGCTGAACACTTACAAGGAGGCACTTCCGTCAGTGACACTCCCCCTGAGGAAAGCAATGCACCTCTACAACGCTATCAGTGTTCTTCAAGTCGATCCAACCTCCAACGAAACGTGCTTGAACCCAATCAGCGATGTTACTGTCACCTAGTACTTACTATGTAACCCTACTACCTGGGTTGGCTTCCAAGACAAGCGACTCTGTCCTGTGTTTGAGAAGTGAGTGCCATCCTGGACGTCCTCTGTGTGTGGAATACAGCCCATCGGCGTTCCCATCCATCTATCAAGCTGACCGGGATATCTGACCTCCATCCTGTGCGTGGGATACCATATATCACCACGTCGAAACGCTTTCGTTGACACGATCGCCTTCTGTTCTCTTTCTTGTACCTTCCGTGAAGGCCCCGGGCCTGGTGCCTAATTCGTTCATCTTCTACCCCACAATCCTTTCCAGCTCTTCGGAGAGAAGGACCCCCTTCTACATCTCCATGGCTGTCATGCGATTTCCATACAGCATTGGATGCCTTTTGTGTGCGTTGCTTGCCATCCTCGCTCTCCCTGCGGCAGCTCAACGGACTGGGGACGAACCTAAACGGGACCAGAATAACCTGTTTAGATGGGAGTTCGATGACAACGTACGTTCATGGCGTATCTGCATAAGTCCAGGGCTACTGCTCACCTTGACTCCAGTTCCGTTCGACCAATATACCTGCATGCGAAACCCGCTCAATGCTGGCTCAGAGTAGAGATCACGCACCAAATGAGAGAGGCTCGGGCCCTTACTACTTGCTTGCCATCCCGCCGGGCGGTAGACCTCGTCGCTACGAGGTCGGCCAGGACCCAGACAACCTCCGGTGGACCCCGGACTTTCCTATCGGTGTGATCGAGTTCCGCTTGAACCAGCGCTTTTCACTGATGAATCTTTCGATAGACACCAAGGTGATACTTAGCTTGGTGGATAGGAACGGTGGCGCTGGTGGTGTTGGTGGTTTGCTCGAGGAGAACGATGGACTGTATACGATCTCCAGTGCGTGCTGTCTCCTCCCTCTCGGCAACATTTTGACAATTTCCCCGCAGCCAGTACAAATACCAGCTGTATCCAAGAGGAGCCTGCGTTTCCTCCTTCGTTCAAAGCAAGCTCCATTGTCCAGAACCCGTTGTATGTCTGCGGGGAGTTTCCCATCGAGGTGGTTGGAGGTGTTCCTCCGTATACATTCACCCTTCTCCAGCCAACGAGTCCAAAGATCACCAACTTTACCAACACTATCAGAACCGACGATGCGTTTCTCTACGTGAACCGGGCAACCACAGGCCTACTCCTTGCAGGTTTGTCGTTGACCATCTTCCAGTCCCGGGTTCATCTGATGTCCTTTTTGTGTTTTCAGTGGCCGTGAGTGATGCGTGAGCGCCATTGGTTTCTCTGATTGTGTTTTTTTCCTTAATCCTCATGGATCCTTTTCAATAGAAGACAGCGGTTTGCGTTCGGGACGCCTTTCGTTATGGTCGCTGGTTAGTAGCGACTTTCTTTCGCACCTCACGACTTGCTCTGACAGTCACCCGCAGGCTCTACTAGTCCCGAGAGCTGCGAGATAGGCAGCAAACCAACTTCTATCGCGGCACTCGAAGAGAAGAGACGGCATGAAGACGAACAGAGACGGCAGCAGGTTGAAGACGGACAGAGACGGCAGCAGGCTGAAGACGAACAGAGCCGCTCCAAGAAGAAGCAGGTTGCCGTTGCAGTCGGTGTCACTGCGTTGCTCGTGCCAATGTGCCTTGCAGCCCTCTACTGGTACCTCCGAAGACGATGGCTGCTTTTTGCAACGTTGACCGGAAGGACAGCCGGCGATCCTGTGCTAGCCTCGGAAGTTGGAGAAGGCAGCGGCCTACCTGCGCAGGAATGGATGCCCTCTACTGTCCCTCTTAGTATTGTGGCTTCGCGAACACTACATAGGGTCACACCGTTCCAGGCCCGAGAGCCCACCGACAACTCCCTCGCATCTACTCGCCGCACCCACAGATTGTTTACATTGCTCACGATTTCTGAAGCCGCTCGGGCCAAGGCAGAAGAAAGCGCCCTTGCTCGACAGCAGAACAGTCAACAACAGAGAGTAGGTCCCGTTGCCTCTGGTTCCGGAGAGGTAGGGGAGGTAGCTCAACCGCCAGGGAGAGATGCTCGCCAGCCGAGCATCGTCATCCAGCATGAAGATGGTGGGGCAGTGATCAGGGAATTGCCGCCCCCCTACGCTGATCGATCTGAGCGACCGCCTCAGGATCAGGATATCGATGTGTTGGTTGGCTCAACATCAACCGCCACCTCCGCACTGGCGCCCATCGAGTTCGTTGACCAGGTACAGCCTCCGGCGTCGCCGTTTTATTCGGTGTTGGATCATGAACCGACTCTCAGTTCTCCCCAGCAAGGACCTGGACTTGGAAAGATGTAGTGTGGCTTCAACGACTTCGAAGGTGTTCTTGTTTGTGCTTTTGGTCCCGAATGGCTGCTGTTGGGCTTGTTATCTGACTTGATTCTTTGGCTTTGTATAACAGCTTGAGCGTGTAGCTACTCTAATGTCATGCGCTGAAACTTTGCTCCCTCATTGACGACCAGGCTAGCCAGATTAACCGACCTTGCCGCATCGACCCTCAGATGTATCACCCGGTTCTGGGTTAAATGGCTTTCGCATCTGGTTCCCCCAGTCACACCTAATCAACGAACGACACTGCGTATACCGGTGGATGGGAACGATGGGAGGCCTTCCTCCTTCTGAGCAAGTTTTCCGCATATTACAGGCGTCGACTTACAACGTCATCGACCAGGAGAAGGCGCACACTTGATGAGCGCCGAAGTTTCTTCGCTGAGCTTCTCGTACCTTGATCATGATGGACCACGGTACAATGTACATGTAGGTGGTACCGGCCTCCTCCTCAGGGTGATCGTGAGGCAATTTACAATTCGTTTTTTGAGAGATATTGCATCAACCTGCATGTTTCAGTGAATGGATACGCTTCAGGCTTCAAGTTGTCACTTCCTCGTAGTGTTTCGTAAATATGCAGTATTCTAGAGCGCCTGTGAACGCGAACATGGTTGGCGACCTCAGTTTGCTGCGTGCTATAATGAACTCGTCGGCGCCGTCGGAAGAAGCGCCGGGATCGCGGACACGTGGGTGACCCCAAAGCCGAATTTCCTGTCCCGCCCAACATGTCAACGTCCTCACAACGACCATCGCGCTACAAAATGATATCCTATCGATACCCGCTCTGCCGGTGCTCCCAATTGCATATTCAACATTCAATCTCTAGCTCCATTTCGGGCCCTTCGGTTGCTCCGAGCCTCACTGTTGCTCCCGGTCACAAAGCTTTCTTTGCTTCTTGCAAGTAACTGCACACCTCGCAGGACACCTCTTTTCGTCGGGACTGTCATCTGCATAACTTGTTCGACTACCGCTCACTTCCACTCCATCTCATCTTTAGTCAAGTGGTGCATTACGAGGCGCATCTGACTCCACGCCCCACCCCCCTCCACCGTCAGCGGCACCCGAGGACGTAACACTTTCCTTTTCGACTGCTTTTCTCTTCGAACTATGCGGCCAACATCAGTCTCCCGAAGATCGCCTGCACTGCTGGTCTTCGCCGTTCTTTCGTCCTCAATACTCACACATGCACAAGAAGACCCTCCAATACAACAGTTCCGTTGGACCTTCGATAACGCGGTACGGTGAAACAGTCGTTGGTATTTTGCTCGCACTGAACCACTTCGTAGGCACTGGGCTCCTCACTACCAACATGCCAACCGCTGAAGATCAATATTACACCATTCGACGCAACTGTGCCATCGCCAGGCTTACCGCCATATTACATGCTTGCGTTTGCGGTGGGAGGGACACCTCGTCTGTATCCTTTGGGTACTGCGTTGGACTGGGTGGTAGATTACCCAGCGGGTAAGTGCTCACCCATTCCTACGGTCTTACAATCCGCTGATGAACGGGATGTACGATTAATAGGAACGAGAATGATGCTGAACGTGGTGGACTCCCGGCAGACCACTGGTGGGATACCTTCGCAGTTGTATACTACCGCAGGTGAGCAGCCCTCGTCTCGGTTCCACCTGTCATGAACCTCATAATCTTTACCACCATCTACAGCTAGTGATGACATCTCATGCGTTCAGCCGGAAGAGGAACAGCCAGACTTCACAATATCAACCAACGTCACAGAAAATCTGGAAACCTGCGCGCCATGGGGAGCGACAGTGGATGGAGGCGTACCTCCGTACATATTCTCCATCGCCGCTTTAGACTCTTTCACTGTGACCAACGTGTCGACAACATCAAACCAGGATAATACCCTCACGTACATCAATCGTGCGCTTCCTGGAGGTCATCTGCTTGGTGAGTTTGCTCCTCACCGTCGCCGCAGACGCCGTTTCCTGACCTCACGCTCGCTTTCTAGTCACCGCTAGCGATGTGTTAGTTCTCTACTCATGCTCTAGATTTATGTGTCTCACCGATTCCATCGAACAGAACTGGGCGATTTGCATCTGGTTCAGTCTTCGTCGAGACTGCAGGTACGTCCAGTTTGGCACCTCGCGTTGAACGAGCTAACGTTGCGAACTCTACAGGAGGCAGTGACCCGACTTGCCCAGGCCTTGTAACAAGCACTGGATTCACTGAGATACCCGACCAAACAGACGAATCCCAGGATGAAGACGCCGCGGAAGAACCAGCTTCCTCTGGGTCAGGCTCGAAGAACACGACGGCCGTGGCTATTGGAGTCTCCATCGGCGTCGCTGCACTGCTTCTCATCTTGCTCGGACTGTTCTTACTCCGGAGACGACGAAGGTCGCAAGCTGCAGGAACCTACATGGACACTAAGCCCCGATCCTACTCTTACCACAGCCGAGACAACAGCCACGAGATGGCCTACCGTTCCAACCAATACGGTCAGGGAGCGGCAGCAGACACTTCGTCCGCCTATCCCTCCACCGGCCAGAGCTCCACCGTCATGGATATCTCACCCATCCGACGGGAAAACCCCTCACCTTTCGCAGATCGTCGTCTTGAGGGGAGTTCTCTCGCCGGCGCCACGTTCGCGAAATCACGCACTCTTCTACCTCTTCGGACGGTCGTCCCGGCGCAGCGGAGCCAGCCTTCATCCACCGTGACACACTCGAGCGAATCGTACGACAACGTCACCTCCCCATCTACCTTCCGAGACCTGCACAACCCCACGGCACTAAGCCACTCAAATACCACCACGTCGTCCTCGCGATCCCGCTCCATGCGAAAAGGTCAACCACCACCATCCGCGGTGAGTGGGGGGATCAGTGCGTCGGACCTTCAGCGGGCACTTTCTGTGCCGTCAACGAGGTCCGGGTCGGACACGGCTACGGTGCATTCGAACGCGACGACGACGCGGAATCCGTTTGATTATAACCTTTCGAGGACAGAGTCGGGGGAGCTGTATGTCCAGCATAGGGATGGAGGGGTTATCGATGTAGTGACGGAGCTACCGCCACCGTATGTGCCGCCGCCGACTCCTGCGCGAGGAGAGGAGGGTACGAGATAAAAATGAAAGTAGTCTGGGAGGGCGGTGGGGTGGGTTCTTGCGCGTTTTTTAAGTTGTTGAGTTGATCTTTCCAGTTGCTTTGTATATTACGTTATTATGTGTTCTCTATCACTCTGAGGGCTTTTGGTGATCAGAGTATCCAAGTGGTTATTTGAGGTTGTCTAGAACCAACTGTCTGCTCTGCTCGAGCCGCTTTCTACTTGATATACTGTACGTGCGGCCCTTCGGAATATATCGCTTGGTTGTTCACCTCACTCGCCTCGTTCGTCGGTCGTATACGCACACCTCCTTGAAAGCAGCTAGAGTGTACCTCTGCGTGATTGGTGTTTGAGAGGTCCAGCGGTCAACTGCTAGAGCAGGAAGTTTGTTCAACGATGCGAAGATATTACATAGAGCACGCAGGGTATCTGGATGGTTGTTGGATGCATGTCATTCAATGGGATTGCATCTCTCTATGTACGTGATACACCCTTACGCTCGCATATCTTGCCTCCTGCCTGCGTCCCTCCTCGCACGCGTCGGCACCCAGTGTGCCCCGCAGCATACTACCAAACCACTTTCTTCGTCCACGCGATCTCAAGTACAGCGCCTTACAACGAGCTGACGCAACCCTACAACGCCGCCTTCTTCTCCTTCGCCGCCTGCCCCGCCTCCCAGACCATACACCAGAAATGGAAGTTTCCGAGCTCGGGACGGGCACCGACGAAGCCGCCGTCGCCTTTTTCGATGAAGCCGAGGCGGGCGTAGACGACGGACTGCAAGAGTGCATTTATTCAGTGAGGATGAAGGGGGGAGGAAAGGAAGGGAAGGACATACGTTCGCCTCACTGATCGCCTCCAAACACAACGGAATACCCTCGTCCGGTCCCGGCGTCGTCACCTACACATATCCTGTCAGCTACACCCTCACTCGAACACACGACGAAGACAGACAGACTTTCTTCTTCAGCGCATCAACCAATAGCGCAAGGATACCCTTCTTACGCTGGGTGGGGAGGACACCGACAGTCTGGAGATGCCATGCTGCGAGCTTGTAGGGGATTTGGGCGTCGGATTTGTCTGCGGCTTTTGGGGACGGGTTGGGGACGGTGCCGAATGAGGAGAGGGTCAGGGCGCCGTAGCGGGGGAGGAACTGCGGATGGTGGGCGTTAGTCAAAGGCGGACAATGGGGACGGAAGGAGGGAGAACGCACGTATTCAGGCCACCACTTCCTGATATCCTCGTCGTACCTAGCGAACACTGGTCCAAGGAGGTCCTTCTTCTGCTCATCCCTAATGAACCAAGCCCATCAGCACTCCCACTCCAAACAAACGAACAAACGAGCAAGGGACATACGTATCAAACATCGCCCTCCCCGGCCCAAACCACACCGCGCACCCCACAATCTCCTTCTTATCCTCCGCGACCCACACCTCCCCTCCATCAAGGCCAGAGAGGAGCTGAGCGCGCTTAAGAGCGGCGATAACGTCTGGTGCGCCGCCGGTGACGACCTTTGTGAATTGGTCCTCGAGGAAGGAGGAGGTGAGGGCTTTGGCGGCGGCGTCGATGGCTGCGGCGTCGGGGGAGACGAGGCGGCGGATGAGGATTGAGGAGGACATGGTCGCCTGGTCAGTTAGTGGGTGATGGTGGTGGTGGGGAGGAAGGAGGAGTGTTCGGGGACGGCATTGGAATGCGGAGGGGTATTATTGGTAGTCGTACGCGGAGGACATCAGACAGAGTTGGGAGTGATCCGAATCGAGCCCGACGTTGGCGCGCTCTCAGGTTGTTGTGACTGCTGATGAGGTCGTTCGTTGACGAGTACACGTACGAACACAGTCCATTAGCTGGAAATACTTGTCGTTCATTTGGAGATAACAAGTCGAAGACGTAAAGTTGTGTTGCAGGAGGAGGAGGAGGGAAACTTGCTGATGTCCGATCAGAAACTTGAATTGATGCGCCCTCCTAAATTTCACCCGCCTAGAGCTGCTTTCCACCCTCATCATCGTCAACGTCCCCGATGTTGTCCACAGCCCTAAAACTCCAGCGGGGTCCCGCCTTTCGCCACCTAACCCGCTCTCTCTCCTCCATTCCCACCCCCACTATCCCCCCAACCCCACCAACGATAGCCAACGCCATGTCCGCCCTCCCCCCCACCGTCACCTCCACCCCCCTCGCCCCCGTCCTCACCAGCGGCAAAGCCGCCAGCACAATCCTCAACATCCCCCCTGCCTCTGACCCTCTCCTCGCTCTCCTCGTCTCGATTCTCACCACCCACGGCCACCGCGCCCGCGCAGCCAGCATGGTCAGCATGGCCCTGCACCACATCCACGCCTTCACACGCGCACCTCCTCTCCCCATCCTCCGCGCTGCAGTCCTCCGCGTCTCACCGGCTATTAAGCTTCAGAACATCAAGCAGAGCACGAAGAGGATCGTTATACCTATTGCGTTGAGCGAGAGACAGAGGGTGAAGAGGGGGGTGAAGGCGCTTGTGGACGCGAGCGCGTTGAAGGCCGGGGAACAGTGGAGTATTAGGTTTGCGAGGGAGGTGGTGGGGGTTGTAGCGTGGGAAGGGTATGGGGTTGTGCAGGAGGAGGGGGCGAAGAAGGATGGGAGTATTCCGGGGGTTTTGGACGCGAAGAAGAGGTTGCATGAGGAGGCGATGGCGAATAGGTGGGCTTCTTTTCTTGTTTTTGTGGGTCTCGGACTGACGACGTTCTTTCGACGCGTAGGGCGAATGTGGGATGGCTCCCACCGGGCTCGAGAAGACGATGAGCGACGGTTTCGGCGAATTGCACCCACGTATCTACCTGTCGAATTTACTCTGGCAATAATGGATTGTTCTAGACCAACCTACCTTGCAACCGCGTTCGTGAGCCTCTCCGCTGCTGGCTCGCCTCGCTGGAGTACCATACGTCCAGCTCGACCTGTGTTTAACAACGACCCTGCTTGTTTTCACCCAGTCAGACTCGGACCCACCTGGCCGAGCAAGTAACGAGCGTTGTCTTTTCTTTCAATCATTACGAATCCAGTTCACCCATTACTCACAGTTCCAGCACCAAAGAACTCATACTCGACATGCACACTAGAACAACAAACTCAAACTCTACCTATTATCTTCTTCCATGAGCCTGTTCGTGAAACCGGCCCTCAAAGCCCACAGCCAGGCCTAGTAAATACCTTTGATGCCTATACCCCCCTTCATCTATGCCGAGTCTGCCTTCACCTCTCCCGTCAAACCTTCCGGCGGACAGTTATACCCATACGCACACCCGCCGAGTCGGGGGCAGTCTGGCGCTTTGACGCATGATCGGACGAGGCCTAGTGGGGGGTACTGAAGAGTTTCGGGTCAGTATGAGTTGCCAGTGCACTATATTCAGACCACTGCGCTATATTCAGACAGGAAGGTAGCCAGTGATTCAGACGTGGATGGGACTCAGGCACCACGCCAGTGTAGAGGGAGAAGGCCTCGGGCGGGGGAAGATAACAAGGAAACCGCGACTCACCCCTTGGAACTGGCAGCAGATCTGCCCCGGGAGACAGGTGGGCGGTACGCACTGCGCGCTGACGAGGGTGGTGGCGAGGGAGAGGACGAGGGTGAGGGTGAATGAGAATCTCATTGTTTTAGGTTTGGATGTTGGGTGGTACGTTTGCTCAATTCTCGCGAAAGTTATCGCCTTTATACTTACTTACGTTCTTGATTACAGGTGCGCCCCGGGAACGACGGTGCTCAGGAACGAACTGCGATTGAAGCTGGATCTGTCTATCTGCCAGTGCCATCGTCAACGGTACCGGCCGCACTAGGTGCCTAAAGATATGTATGTAACACACCTTGCCTCGGGGCTCGGTTCAACGCGCATGTTGCCAGTGCGTGTCTTGATGTATCTGTCGTGGCCAGTGCGCATGTTTATCGATTGTTTCTAGCCGACGAGTCTGACATGTAGAGGCACAGTCCGAGCCTAGAATCGACGTCTTGGCGGCGAAGAGCATTCCAAGGTCCTGCAATGTCGAACTTGAAATCGGCGACCGACTTGCTGGCACGCTCGTCCGGCGGCATAGGATGACACGACTCTTTAAGGTTGGAAGCACACGCATAGCTACCGGGTGGGTCAAGCTACACACAGCTTCAAGCAAGTTACACATAGCTTCAAGCAAGTTACACAGAGCCTCAAGCAAGTTACACATAGCTTCAAGCTGTGAACGGACTCCTAGGCCTTCCGACCTCAGTTCTATCTCTCTACTTATCTGGACCCACTATAACCACCCGTGCCCCTTCCTTCGCCTCTCTTTCCCCCAGCGCAGTGGGGCAGTTGAGCCCATACGCACACCCTTCTAGTCGGACACAATCAGGCGCCTTGATGCAGAATATCGATCCCTGAGAGACAGCCAATACAGACGGAAGGCGAGAAACAATGAAACCGGAATGAAAGAGGGAATCCGGAAGGGGGAAAGGAAGCTGGCTCGCCATGGTGACTCACGGAGGGGATTTGGCAGCACACCTGTCCCGGGAAACAGGTGGACGGTACGCATTGCGCGACAACGAAGGTGGCCCCGAGGGTGATGACGAGGGAGAGGTTGAGTGAGAGTTTCATTGCTTTAAATTCGGGTGGGTTCTCGGTGTGGGAGGGGGATTGTCGGTGGTATTCGCTCTCGCGACGAGTTTTGAGGCCTCAGGTTTTGTACTTGCCTTCCGATTCAGAGAGCGGCGGTGATCAGGAAAGGTCCTTCAATTGAAGCGCGAAGCTGAATTTATCTGCCTTGGCCGCACCGACCTCCCTGTATGCGTATACCCATGTCGAACCTTGCCTCGGGGCACAGTTGCGCATGCGCGAATGCCAGTCAGTGTCTTCATCTATCTGGCGTAGCCAGTACGTACGTATGTTTATCGATTATCTTCAGGCACTGACAGAGGTACAATCGTCATTCATCAGAGCCTGGATTTATGTCTTTCAGATCTTTTACTACTCCAGTCGTACATGTGCGCCATCCACGGTGAAGCTCTGGAGCATGATTCACATTCATATACATACGCATATCTTATGGCCTAATTATAACACGCCAGCGGGTAAGGACATCCTCCAAGGTCTGTACACCGGGCTGCTGAGACGCATTGTCTCATGAACGGCGGATCCTAGGGAGAGTCAAGCAAGTGTTGTTAGATCACAGATTCGTCACGGTTAAGGGCTCGGAAGGTATCAAGTGTGGTGGCTCACCGGGCCAGTGGGCCACTGACAGCAAATCTGCCCGTTCAGACAGAACGGGGGACTGCAGATCGCGGCAACGCCAGTGATGGCAGCGAGAGCGAGAACGATGGTATGGAGGGACAGTTGCATATGTTATCGTGCTCGAGTGGGTTTGGTTGGGACGCAGTGTGGTGTGCTAGTTCGACGCCCACTTGCTTGGGTGACTCGTGTTTAGTGCGTGGAGAATTCTTCCCCAAGGAACTCTCTAGGCATTTATACTTGGTGGGCGTCTGATTGTGCACCATCTTTCGATGGACAAGGTGGACGTGTTGACGTTCATCGAAACTCCGTAATTTCTGGATCTTATCTGATATGCCGAGTGGGAACAGGTATCAATATCAAACCTCGTACCGAGGCCGTTCGGGTGGCGTCCTTTCGTTCAGGACCTTGAAGTATCATGCTGCCCATTGCCGAGTCCATCATTCAAAATCGATATCGTGGCATTTCAAGTCGTCGTGAGAGTATCTTCAAAGTTTGTCCCCACGACCCACCGCACTGGCAGGGGCCATCACAACGCGGTCCTGCAAGGCAAGATGCCGGCGCCTTGGCTCGCGCTCTTGCTTTCCCTCTGACCCACCTAGAACAACACATTCCTCACATTCGCTATCGATGCGCCTTCGTAGTCGTACAGTTTTGCCCGCCACGTCGGCTGAGGTCGTTACGCCCAGCGAAGAGGCTGAACATCTTGGTGAAAGTCTCGACCAGCTGCATATCTCCTAGCCTGAGGACCGTTACATCTGCAGCAGTTTCATAGAGAAATTCATCCCGTTAGTGCCTTTGGCAATCATGCATTATGCTTCGCGTCACAAGGACCTCACTCACGAAATCTGCAGAAATTTGAACCCGCGGATTTGAAGGAGAACTTTGTGTGGCAACACCTACCGTTCTGGCTCGCAAGCCGTTTGGGAGGCACCTTCCACCACGCTTCTGCCTTGGTATCCCATTTCTGGATGACTTAAAGCTGTACGACTGTGCAATGGTTTTGCCCTAGTACCTCGTCCCTCGCAACCATGCAGCATCCGACAATCTGTGGGTAGTCCAAGACATCCCCGCCGCGCTAGCAATGCACATCGCCATGTTCTTCAACGCTGCATCATCCTCGGGGAGTTGCTTCTTGAAACTAGAGTACGGCTACATGAACGAGACGGGAGATAGGGAAGATTTCGAAAGGATCCCTGTCCTGACCATCAGCGATAATCACGAGAGGCGCGACTGTAAGCGGGAAGGCGTGATGAGGCTTAACCTTACGAAAGTCTTGCAAGAACATCTCTTCGCAACGGATCTGTGAGAAAGTAGGAGTGTCAGGTGGATTTTGGCGCACGACACAGTCTTTAACAAGGGTGGAAAGCCGCTTGAGCAGAATTTGTGTACTTTGTGAGCTATTTCACCTGCATTGCCGTCCCTTTTACTAACTGCTTGCTGCCAGGTGTCCTTATCTGCGAGGATGAATCACCACCGTACATGGTCCGTAGCATAGCGTAACTATCAATCTTAACTACGTATTATTCATCCCTTGGCATTTTTTCTCGATCCATCGTTTGATAACGATGGACCCACATGCATCAATATAGGTCAATAAGGTCCAGCAGTACTGTTTCTTCTCCACCCTCACTACTCTTGAGTCATTGTCGCTCCCTCCCAAATAATTCAACACACCCAACAATCGTAGAGTCAATGCAGCCGTCAGAGACACGATCCTCAGCACCCGACCCTCTCGAGGAGTTTTTTCTAGCGGAGGATACTCGCCATACAGGATCGATGCGGTCTCTTCTCGAGAAAGCTGCTAAAGAAGCAGGCGTGGAGAACCCGTTATACCCTTTGTTCTGCGGTGGTCCTGGGATTTTGGACTACTTCACCACCGCCATCGCTCGTCAGCTGCCCGCAGATACCGACAACATGTTTACGGTTGCCCCCCAGGCCGACCTAAACGTCATAGACGACTCAGTGATGGACAAAGACGCCTGGATTTTGTTGCGGCGGTTGTACCCCGACTTTCTTGTGCTCTTACAGAGCATAGGGCATAATTTCCCCGCAGAGTGCCGCCTTGTTTTGGAACTGAAAGTACTCGCCATCGTTGGATTTCCTGAAGGTCAAACGTTGAAAACCATGAAGCCGCAAGAATGTACGTTCTTTGGCTTTATAGTCCTGCATTCCACACTTGATCCACGTTACTTATTGACTGCCTCTATGCTCTGTGACTAGTAACCGATTGGTGGATCACTGCATATCTGGCTGTCTCTCGTTCCCAGTTTGCATCGGATGTCAACTTCACACAATCTCTGCAGCAGTGTCATCATGCTATGCAGAAGTATAAGCAGAGGACGATCGTGCACATGCACGGCGATGGACCATTTTTCCACATGTTCGAGGTTACAATCCCTCCAGATCAAGCGCTTCCCGAACCGCCATCGATTGAGGCGGGGGCCATGAGAATCAAACTTACGAGGGAACGATTGCTCAGCGCAGGTCTCGTTCAAAGGGGCTAGATCAAGTGGAAGCGAGTGAACGTCCCGGCTTTTGTCAAGTCGACTGCAGGTCTTGATTTGTCCAACGAATTCAAGAAGAGTCTCTACTATGTGGTCGAAAGCAGCGTACGACAGAAGTGCCCCCATCTAGACATAGCGAAGTTGCCTCCACTCTTCAGACTGGGGCCTGTCAGCTCCGAGGTTACGCAAGAAACGCGGCGAGAAGAAGCAGTAGTACGTCAACCCATTACTCCGATGTTTTATTCACTTATTCACTGCTGATATCTGTTTGTTCCAAGTATTTGGAAGAATTCCTGGATAGGTACTTTGACACCGGCAAAGACAACTTGATCCCAGTTGGCAGTGGGGATCCTACTTCTCCGCAAACTATCGCATTCGATCGAGAGGTTGATCTCTACTATCCTCGTCTCGTTGGGGGTAGTCCTGACGATCCTCATGATTTATCGGTCGAAGAGACGGCGTTAAGCAGCGATGAATCTGATGCTTGGTCTGACGACACCACTAGGCAAGCTGCACGTAGTCCCAGACCTCGGCGTAGTACCCGGAAACCCACGACCTCGGCCTCATCTTCGAACCCAGTTGCCCCTCCGGACACGGAAAATCCCCGCAGGCCCCCGCGGCCTTCCGCTTCCAGCCGGAGTATACCCTTCCTTCCAGCTGTCCAAGCTTCACCAACCCGCCCGGCGGTGAAACGCAAGGTGAGGAATATCAACTGGGTATTGGTGCACGACACAGTCTTTGACAAGCGTGGGAAGCCGCTGCGGGAGAGTCTATGTACTTTGTCAGATGTTTTACCTATTGCCCACTCTCTTAGCCCTGGTTCTAACACATTGCTGACAGGTGTCCTTACGTGCCTCAGGCAGTTCGAGAATCTATGCAGCGTGTACCGCTCCAATGAGACTCCTTTTGCTGGCAGCCGCGTTGTTTGTGCGCAGCCTCGTCTGCTGTAGTATATATAGAGTGGTTCCCACCAGGCCTGGTTCCTTATCTTGACCTCTTTATCATTTGTTCTTTGGAACCAGGCAAGTAGCTACTTCACTGTACTTCTCATACTTGTATCTATCTTTATCATTTGTTCTTTGGAATCAGTCTCTCATGCTTGCTTGCACTCGTCCCGCTCGTGACATTAACCACCCATTCTGCCCAAATCTTTCCAGATAGAGGAAACGTAGGACTGTTGGGTTATTTTCAGCCTATGTGCAGACACTAGCGACAAACATTCAGGACACCAAACGTTCGTAAACGGTGTGTGTGCGTGCACGCAAACGAACAGAAAGCTACGAACAATTGTCCCTCACTCCTTGCCATCAACATCAATTTGTGATACTTCACCAATCTGGCCCCATGTGCATTGAGACTCAAGAGCTCACCCCGAAGGATGAGCATTCGTGTCGTCCTTTTCCGCCGGTTCTTGGCTTCTGCTCAGGTCTAGCTATAGCTGTCAGCGCTCACATGGCATGCGGGTAGACCCCATCTCAATATCTACCCAACGTCCCAGTGCAATTATCGCGTTGCTAGCCAGCAGATACTAAGGACTCTCCTGCAAGCATTCCAGAGCTCCAAGTCTTCCACGTTTTCTGAGCGGAGAGACTGCTGCCCTGCTTGTCACAGTGACCGTGGTCCAGGTTTCGTGGAAGGAGGGCGAGCAGCAGCTGGGCCGATTTACTTGGGTTCTTTTTTTGGACTGGCAGTGGCGAGCTCCTGAGGGTCGGCTCAGCTAGACCACGCGCGTCGTGCGGTAATATCCTTCAACGCACTCGAAGCTGGATCACGGAGTCGTACTCGAGTAAGTTGACTTGCCGAACGTCGGACTGACGGAGGAACCAGAAGCGGGGTGAAGGATCTGGAGCGTGGGTAGCTACAAGAGAAGAACCGTTGTCAGTCAAGGAGATCGTGAAGGAACTACCAATGAGAGCCGACCGCAACTTCTGCTCTGGAGTGCACGACGTCCTGCGAAACTTGAAGCCGAGGGGAGGCAACAATTGCAGAGGCGAGCCTGTTTTGAGGATGGACGACTCGAGCGTGTGTATTCTACTCGAGTATGTCCCTCATCTGCGCGTGTCGACCTGCAGATTGGGAGTCTGCGCTTTTGAGAGAATGGTTCGTGATGCGTCTTCGACCTCGCTGATGTCATACATGAAGGATTCGAGATGGGACTCGCCGACGGGTTAATGTCACATTGGCGGTGTCGTCGTCTCTTTCCGGTTTGCCCACCCAGGTACGCTTCAGAGGGGAGAGGGGACGAACCCTGTGAATCGTGGAAAGAAACGGTGAAATGAGTTTTTGCGCAGGATTAGATAGATCATAGGAGGAACGACAGACGCTTCTGGGTCATATACAGCTTTTGCGAAAAACGCTCCATCGTAGGGTTCGTAGAGACGGATTCCTGGTTGGTGCGTGGGTGAAGTTGTTCGAGGATGCGGAATGCAAAGTTTCTGGATCTTCGGATACGGTGCCAATAAACGGGAAGTGCCAGTCCAATTAGGTGAGAGTAGATTTGGGGATCGCAGGCTCTCTAAAGGTACCCAACTGAAGCGAACAGGGAATCTTGGGTCTCGCGCTCTTTTCTTCAGAGAAGCGAGTGCTGGCAAAGACTCGACATCCTGAGCTGGTCACCGTACAGCTCTGTCGGCAGAAGACTTGGGGTTAACTTCCCAATGTCGTCATTTCTAGATGCAGCATTCCGTACGCGACACGCGGAACAGAGAGTCACCATAGTAGGTTCATAGATGAGGGTTACAGAGCAGGGGCGATGGCCGTAGGATTCCACTGCTCGAAGGCTTAATCTGCTTGAATGAACTTTCAAAAAGTCGTCCAATGAGCACCACAGATTTGTATTTGAGCGCTCCAGAAACGTACAGCTCTCACTCCCTTTTGCGGCGGTCTGCTGCAGCAGGGTACTCGTTCCCTGACCAAGGGGGCCGATGGACATCTCCCCTTGTAGAGCCAAGCTGTCATCGGGCTGGAGTTTCCATTCTGGGGACGACCAAATAGCTTATATTCGTAAGAGTAGGTCGGAAAGCCTTTCGCGGTGGGTAGTGGTCGTTTCCGGGATCCTTTTAGCCGCTCAGCACGGGCGAAAGCTCTTTCTTCTGGTCCCACTTTCCTCAGAGTCACCAAACCGCGCCGAATCCCACTCTACTGCACCGGCAGCCTCCACTGTATTCTCCTTCAGCTACACTGCTCACCTCCAGAGATTCCAGCCATACTTACTCAACAAAAGACTCGGCAACTCTGTGCACCGATCTGCTTCCGACATAATGCGATCAGCGCGCGCAGCAGACCGCATCGCGGCTGCATCTCCAATCCACTCCTCTTCGGTGGTTTGCTGATACTGCAATCTTGGGAAAGAGGACGCATCATGAAAATCCGCGACCAACCGGTTACCCCAACTCGCTTCGTCTGCTACCAAATCCTATGTGAGTACCCCTCAGATGACTGATGTTCATGTTCATGTCTTGATTTGTGATGCTCGCCGGCCTCCGCTCAGCAATCGCTCAGTCAGCATCGCCAGCGCACACCGATTAGCCTGAGCCACGCACGCCTGCCAGACATGATTTATCGATGACGAAGATTGTCGGCATAAACGGCTTGAGAGGGGTTCGAGTTCTTATAAATACGTGAACCTCAGTGAGTATCTCCTACTCAATCTCTCAACCATCTCACTCAACGGCAGCACCAACCCAACCCACTTTACGCGATGTCTTTCTGGCCAGCCCCACCACCACCTCCCACCGGTCTCGCTCGCTACAGGCAGCTCTCGCCCAAGGCAGGCGTGCATGTCTCCCCGATTCAGCTCGGCGCGATGAGCATTGGAGACAAGTGGGCTGACACTGGGTTTGGCGCCATGGACAAAGAGAGCTCGTTCAAGTTGCTCGACGCGTACTACGAGAAGGGCGGGAACTTCATCGACACCGCGAACATGTAGTACGTCATTTGTTTTGGACGCTCGTTCGTTGCAGTGGGCGATGCTAACGACGCGCGTCTTGCAGCCAGAACGGGAGCTCTGAGGAGTTCATTGGGGAGTGGATGGAGCAGAAGAAGAACCGCGACCAGTTGGTCATCGCGACCAAGGTACGCGGCTCATTCCTCCATTTGTATTCCGCGCATATGCTGACCTTGCTTCAGTACACCGGCAACGTCCACATGAACGACCCCAGCATCTCGCACAAAGTTACCTTCATGGGCAACAGCACCAAATCACTCCACATTTCCCTCGAAGCCTCCCTCAAGCGCCTCCGCACCACCTACGTCGACATTCTCTATCTCCACGTCTGGGACTGGGCGACCTCGATCGAGGAGGTGATGAATGCGCTTCACGCAGTCGTCATGGCTGGCAAGGTCCTGTATCTTGGGATCTCGGACACGCCGGCGTGGATCGTCGCGCAGGCGAACCAGTATGCGAGGGATCATGGGAAGACACCGTTTTCGATTTACCAGGGCAAGTGGAACGTGCTTGAGAGGTCGTTCGAGAGGGAGATTATCCCGATGGCGCTTGCTCACGGTATGTTGTTGTGCATGTCGATTGCCATTATCTGCTTACGCGAGTTCTACAGGTCTTGCTCTCGCACCATGGGACGTGCTGTGCACCGGAAAGCTCCGATCTGACGAGGTACTAGTTTCCTTCTCCATCAGGCTGTCTCGTTACTCACAACCCCCGCCTTGATTCTCAGGAAGACGAACGTCGTCGCAAAACCGGCGAGAACGGCAGGAGCGCGTTCGGAAGCTGGGAACGAACCGAAGAGCACATCAAGATGTCTCGCGTCCTGCAAGAAATCGGCAAGGAGCTGGGAACAGAGCATGTTTCTGCTGGTAAGCATCACATTCTCTCCCTACTTTCGCATTGCTCTGATCTTTCTCGTGCAGTCGCGATAGCATACGTGATGCAAAAGACCCCCTACGTCTTCCCCATCATCGGCGGGCGTAAAGTCGAGCACCTCTCCGCCAACCTCGACGCGTTGGAGATCTCGCTCACGCCAGAGCACATCAAGAGGATCGAGGAGGTGAAGGACTTTGATCCGGGCTTCCCTATGACTATGGTCGTGAGTACTTTCGCCGATTTCCTCTACCGTCATTTTCTCTACTACCCATTTCCTTTACTCCCCATCTCCTCTATCGCCTATTCCTTTACCGCCTATCCCTTTACCGCCTATCCCACCACCGCTCTTTTCCTCTGCTGCACGCCGATGGCTAACTCGCTTTTCAGGGACCTCATGACTCGTACGGTGGGGTCATTGCGAGCTCAGGACATTTGGAGCCGAGACCGTTCCTTAGGCCTATCAAGCCTACGCCTACCAGGACCAAGGGGCAGTAGACGGAGATGTGTATGGGCTCAGCTCCGACCAAACATGTATACTATTGTGTGTTGTCAAAATCTAGATTTTTCCAGTCTAGCCCATTGCTTCGTCATGCGCCTCGAGTCTTCTTCCCCGACCAGCCATCAAGTTATCAAGGATCCCTGGTTAGAACGTCTGGATGTCGCAAATTCAAGCTAGCCTTGTGTGGACTGTGCGCTTATATCTGAGGACAGTATGCAATTCTATCGCCTGGAGTTGTGACATCCGACGATGTACGCCGATGAGCTGTCTGAACGTTCGGAGCATCGACATCGGGAACGTTCCTAACTAAACAACGAGAGAGGCATCTATTGTAGGTGCGACGAGTATAAAAGGACGTCTGAAGAGTACGATGCTACCCTGCTTTCTTCGAGGACTCCACTAACACCCTCGGTACGTTCTTTACATATCTAGCTCGTGAAACCTGGCCTCACAGAACTTTTAGCCTTGATTTACCCAGTGAACATCACCCACCCTCCTCGATCCATCATGGCAGACCCCGCAATCCACTGGAACAACGTCACTCTCACCAACAACATCCTCAGCCCACCCGAGTTTATCCTTCAAGTTGTCTTCGTCGGAGGCGCTACGTACGACTGTCCCCAGAACGTCTCAACACCTTTGCCCATTGACGGGCAGGTCGACCATTTTGCAAAAGTGGTGATTAATGGACCGCCGATAACTCTGCCGATTGGGGCGATGGTGTCGGAGGCGCAGGATGCGAGGTTGGAGGCGACGTGGGTGGGGTCGGCGTTGTATGTTACTTTGGCTTGAGAGGGAGCATAGGTTGATACTGTACTAGTGGTGAAGAAATTGTGCCTAGGTGTCCAGAATCATCGTGTCGCTTCCAACAAATCGTGGAAGTAAGGTGTGCTGTCGCTTTCTGTAGATAATTAGGTGGTAGCTGAGATCTTGAGCAGACTACAGCCCGGCTTTTCCGTCGGGAGGAAGCTTCCAAACCTCTCTTGAGCTCAGTCGGAGTTAGTGGCTTGTGCGCCATTCCGATTGTGACAAGCACCATGTGATGTGACCGATCGCATTGTGGCGGCAGTTAATTTTGACCCAATTAGACCTTCCGTTCTTCACGTTGCCCAGCCAGGATGATTGCAGAACCTCAACCCCTTCCTTTCAGTCATGAGTTATTCGGGCGCGCCTCGAAGAGCGTAGGACATAAAGAGGATATTCGCGCTAGATCCTGCAGACCACAGCACGGATCCACCAGCAGCAACTTATGAAGACTGTCGTCCATTTGCCGAAGCAACGCCGGAACTCTAACTCGTATGGGACAGACACGTAAAGCGCCGTAACTCATCGTTAAGCGGGAGGCACGTCTGCTACTGAGAATGGAGGCGCATTATCGAATGCTACATGTGCCTATGTTACCCACACAAACTCTTTATCTGCTTTCAACTAACATGGCACGTCAGCGAACATTCAGACCCGGCGTGACCTACTTCAGTCCTCCTCGCTGTAGCCATGAGAACTTCATCTCTTGCGAAGCGGTCAGAGCGATGTAGAGCTCCAACCTCTCTCCTCCTCGTCAAGATCCGGTTCGCATCGCTCCGAATTACCTATACCTCGCACACGGAATAAGCTGCATTCCGCCGTCTCTGCGCACAAGTGACAGCCAAAGCATCGAAATTCAACCTCGAAAGTCCCAGCAAGGCTTCGAGCGGTTGCCTTCGCGCAACGAGAACTCGAGCAGGTACGCAACCTACTTTTCTTTTCGTTTGCCTTTGGCTAAGTCAGCATGACAGCCGGTGTTTAGGAAGATTGGGACTTCATGTCGACCTTATATTTCCTTCGAGTTCTCCACGGCTTCTAGAGCGACACGGAACGGTCAGGATCATGCGGATATCAAACTTCCTCTCAATAAACTGGCAGTCAACATCCAGACCAGGCGTCGATCCTCCCTCAAGTCCAACTCCAGCCACTACTCCCAGAACCCTAACCCTCAGGATGGTGCGCTGGAGGTCTAATCTCTCGCAGGCCTCCCTGCCAAGATCCACCCTGCGTATCTGCACAAGCGGCCAAAGAACTCACCCATGGACGTGCAGGCAAAGATCGAAGGGTTTGTCATTGAATAAATCACTTGAGCAGTATGTACTCATCGCACATGCCAAGTTCCTTTTCGTTTGCGTTTAGCTGAGACAGCATGGTAGACGATTTTCAGGCTCAATCTCGACGTCGACCTCGCGCTCCCTTCGCATTCTTCACGTCTTCTGGAACGACACGAGCTGGTCGGGATGATGCGGATATGTATCTCCAACCTCCTGTTTCTCGTCGTGATCTAGCTAGGTGCACTGCGACTTTCAGCTAGCACACCGGGAGACGTGGGAGATGGTGACGAGGCATCCGCAGACGTTGCGGATTACGAAAAGAGCCACATTTCACTGCTTAGGCAAAACGTCGCAAAGCACCGCCGAGACTCGATTCGTTTGGAAGACACAAATCCTGGATAGTCAGCTCTCGAGGGCGAGCGAATGTCATGCTACCACAAGGGAGAAGTCGAGTGCGTGAGTATCCCATTGATGCAAACTCTTCACATTCCTCATACTGATATGGCATGGTTCAGACCCATCATGGTATTTCCACTCCCTCCAACTCCAGCAACTTGCTCTATCCGGATCCGAGTTCTCCGCGGCCTGATGGACGACACGAAGCGCTAGAATAGCTGTGGATTCCACCCTTTCTCTTCCTCCCTGTCAAGACCACTTCGACGTTCAGCTTTCAGGGCGAAGAATTCACCATGACGATCCGTATCCGCGCACGTTGACGGAGCGAATGCCGAGAATTATGGCGCGTATCAACCAGCACTCTGAAGAACGGCGCATGTTCGAGCAAGCGGCGGTGGGACTCTACTCGAAAAGGAGGGACACGAAGGGTCGACATCCAGCCAACGTCGAAGCTCCATCCTCTTGCTACAGTCAGCCCCTACATACCTGCGACCTTCCTCCCTCGGCACCAACCGAAGATGACACGAACATCAGCACGGCCGGCCGGCTGCACGCGGCGAACCGTCTGGGTCACTGTCATTGAGGCAGATCCGGAGAAGAATCGGGGCTTCGACCTCGATGCGATGTTCCGCTTGCGCTTCCTGCATCCTCAAAACACCAATACAATGGCTTTCGGTCTGTAGCAGACAAAACGTCGCGTGTGTGTGGGGAGTCGCACAATCTGCAGTACTCGGAAAACGCGACGTGCTCTGCCCCGACGAAGACATCCAAAGAGAAAGGTGCGTTTGGGTCCTTCTAGCAATGGTATTTCCCATACGCGCAACGTTCTCAAGCTAAAGCACGTATCCAGATCGTCTTTCGACAGACTTATGCACGATGTGGACAGTCGTCTGCAGTAGTCGTTGTTGTCGTTCGTGTTGACAATATGGAGATACACAAGACGTGAAGCTTTAGAGTAATCGCCGGTCAAGCCCAATTCGGGTGGTCGAATCAGAATCCCGAAATATTGTGTCGTGTTGTCAAATCACAGAGAGACCAGCCCAGCCATCCAAAGAACCCCAATGCTAGCTGCCAGTGGTCGGAGGTCCAGGCCCGATAACAGACGCCGAAACATTCACAGCATTTAACAGAGTACCACGAGGGTCCGGTTGCTTTCACTTGTTTCCTACGACATCGGAATCGACCAGAAACTCGACGCTTACTATCTTCACAATCGAGCTCGAAGCTTGCGCAACGAAACAACTCCGACTTGGCTGCACAGTACTCCTGAATCACTCAACGCATGGAATCCCAACAGCAGAAGGGTCGGTCGAGGCCCAGGAAGCGAGATTGGCTGGGGAACATATTCCGTCCCAGCCGTGGCCCCTCCCCTGTACCATTGTCGGATATTCCACCCTCAGTGCATCCTGTGACCACCGACGGTTCCTCAGGCGATACGCTGGCCATTCCCATACAACCGGCTAATGCTCTGGCATACACGGCGGATCTCTGCCTAGGAGATTCGCGGACATCAACTGGTGTTCCTATCAGGCCATCCCGGGGAAGTGATTCGACCGCTGTCACCCCTCTTCCAGGCAGTCCTCAGAACAGTCCGTTTGTCTGCCAAGGTACGGTTAGATTTAGAATCTTCTTACGAATTGGCTGACGAATCCAAAGCGCCAAGTGAGAACTCGATGTCCGGCGAAGACACCCCAGTTATTGGCGTGCATCTCGATGCCAGCTTTTCGCGCATGAGCAGTCAGTACACCATAACTTGACTCACTTTCCTCGACTAATCTTAGCATCGCAGCTGGCGCAGGACACATCGGCGCTTTCAACGGCAACACAGGGACGTTGATTTACAACGCAGGTTGGTGGTGGTTCTTCCGTGGCTGACCTTGCGAACGTGAGCTGACACTGTGTCCAGGGCCACCTCTCAAGGCCGCTCCGGCACCTCGCTGCCCAGCCGCCTCCCTGAACTTCGTAGGACGAGAGCAGGAGCAGGCCGTGGTGTGGGAGTTCTTCTTCGGGGAAGATGTTCGGCTTGACGAACGTCGGATCTTCTCCATCGTTGGTATGGGTGGATGTGGGAAGACACAGCTTACGCGCAAGTTCATGAAGCGAGTGTACGAGCAGTGAGTCGTGACCATGGTGGATTAGGTTTCATAGTTATTGACCTAACGCTACAGGTTCTCCAAGAAGAATGCGAGTCATCTCGTCTTCTATGTTGACGGCACCACGCAGGCAACAATCGAAGCCAGCCTTGTCTTGATCGCCAAAGCAAATGGTCTCGAAGAATCTAGCGAAGCAGCATTGGCCTGGATGTCCAATCTGGATACGGAGTTCTTCATGTACATTGACAACGCCGACGATCCCACCATCAATATGCGACGCTTCTTCTCGAACTCGGACTACGTGCGCGTAAT
>ML178877.1:18024-55992 GCA_004369125.1 Pterulicium gracile
CAAGTGTAAGACCCCGGGGATGATCTGCAAGGCAGCACACCAAGTAGTCTAGTAACAAAGATGAATAATGAGCATGGTAAGGCCGTGAGTATGCATACCTAGTAACGAAGTGGATAAAACTAAAGAGCAACATCACGTGATGGTTGGCGACACGTAACCTGCGCACGTGCTCGACGCGCAGGCCGCCACCATCAACGCGCGGGCCGCCACCATCAACGTGCGCCACTCCTCAGCCATCCACTGCCGCTACATCTACTCTACAAGGCTAAGTATGCTATGTGTCGTAACAGCCGCGTCCTCAGGGGCCGCGGGGTAAGATGTAATATGTGGGAAGAAGCGGGGGTGCATGCAGTGAGGGCGAGGGATGGTGGGGATGGTGAGGTTGGCGTAGTAGGTTCAAAGGGCTGCCAGACGCTTGCGTATGGCGAGACAAATGCGAGCAATGTCGGACACTTGCCGAAGGTTGTTGACGCGAGCACAAGCCAGCCATTCGTACCCGGTAAGACATTGGATAATCGGTTTGCCAGCGAACATGGCTCCTGAGACGAGAATCCACGGGCCTGCAATGCTGACAATGAATGAGAGGCAAGGTGACGCCTGTAGAACATGTGCACGCTGAGGCAAGTATGTTAGCGTTAGTGAAGAGCTGAACACGCACAAGCGACGGGCATACCTCTGGCAAGACATATATCTTGCAATGCAAGAAGGACACCTGCACCGATGGATCTGAACCTCCGCCCCCTATCTCACCCTTCCACTTCACGATGGCGGGGCATGCCATTTTGTTTGCAGGCGTGTCACACAAGTTCACTGCGTCCGCTACGCTGCGGTCCCAGTTTACAAGACGGACGAGCGAGATGGCGAGGAGATCATGGAGAATGCTCCGGATGTCCCACCTGCAATCATCTTTGAGGTGTCGAATAACGAAAAGCTTTTGCAGTAACTCGGCAGTCAGCTGCAGCAGATCCTTGGGGATAGGCGCCGTCAACTGAAGACCGTGACAAAATTGGCCAAAAGCGGGATGGTACAGTTCGATGGGCGGGGCGCTTCATGGAGGTCCGTTTACCTTGACACAGCCGTTGTATAGTCCAGTGTGCTTGGTGCCCTGCTCTTTCTTGCAACCAGTGGATGTTGCCGCCGACAAGGGACTTGGCCGCTGTCTGTACAACTTGACTGTCTTTTGAAAGTCTGTGGAAACATGAGACGGCAATCCATCTGAAGTTGATAGCACTGTGCTTGCTTTCAAAGGCACAACTGGGCAGATCCAGCACAACATCATCCTCCTCCGCTGCCTGCGTCGGTTCTACTCTGGGTGATGGTTGAAGAGCAAGAATGCCAACAAAGTGACGGCCTTGTGACGATATATCCCGGTACTTCACGTCGTCAATATCTTGCGTTTCAACAATATCTTCCCAACTTTGGGTGGGTGGACCGTTAAGGAACTGCTGGAGGCGTCAATGAGTGACAGTGTGCTTGTTTGGCATTCTGATCTGTGCACGGGGGATGTGGTCATTAGAAGTATGAGGCACACAAAGTAGTAGACCTGCGACATTACTTGAAATATAGAGACATTGTATGCAGGCAAACGCCTCTCTAGCTCCAGGATTGCCTCTGATATGGGGCTATCTGGGTTGAAAGTTGAGAACCTCTCACTGAAAACTTGATGGGGCTGAAGGTCCCCATCAAAGCAGTCAAACACAAAAGATGTGTTTTCTTTGGGAGGCTTGTTGCCGGATGCAGTGGCTTCAGTTGCAGGCGGCGGGGACATAGGCGGAAATCAATATTGGAATTGAGAACAAGGTTAAGTCAATTGTGGTTGGGGAGACACCTGCACAAATGATGGCACGTGCCTGATCGCTGGCCCCATCACTACTCAGTGGCGCCATCTGTCGTTACAGTTGTTGCCAGCGTCGATTCCATTTCAGTGGTTTGCAGTCGGTTGTGGAGGTTTGGTGGGAAATTGACTTTGCAAATCGCAGTCAGCGTTCTCGACAACCCTTGCATAGATCCAGCCAAAACGCGGCGTAACCAGACAAGATAATCAGACAAAAGGAAAAGAGACTGAGTCCTCATGCCACTTCACGACAGTTACTGCCGAGGGCAAAGGTGTAAGATAGATGTTCGAGACTCGTCTTCCCACATCTTTGATCTATATGACGTAGAAAGGTGGAAGACGCGTTCAGCAACTTGCAAGTCACAAAGAAATGATGCCACTAAAGCGCAAACTACACTCACCAAGAGCCTCTTTGCTGCTTGCATCATCCACATTTGCGTCCCTGGGAAACCTCAGAGGAGGATCAATGTTTGTTTCGAGAGACAAGAAGATGAAGGCGAGAGGTATCTTGAGAGGAAGGAGAAATCACTGGATTCCGGGCCTGTTCGTGCCTTGCAGTCCGTACGGAGATCGGCCCTGCCTTGATCGACGACCGTTACGGAGTCTAGGTTCTAGTCTGCTAAGGAGTCAGATTCGAGGTCAAAGAAAGAGAAGACACCCATGCGAACCTCAGGAAAGCCTATGCAAGAACGTACGCTGGCTCAGTGACTAACCAGATCGTGGTTTCGATGCTTGCAGCAGATGTGGCGACTGCCAGAATTCTCAGGATCAGATTGCACACGTTTCTGCGGTTCTCGTCAAAGAAAATCGGGTTCGATTCTGCAGGCGATGTAGAAGACGGCGACTGGAATAGCGTATCGCGGTGGAGGTCGTCGTCAACGTTGAAGGCAACCTGGAGCGCCCGAGTGATCGACGATCGTCCACGAGCAGTGTCTTTGATCCAACCATCATCTCCCCTCGATTAGACCAAAATGGCGTCCTCCTCAACAACACCTCCTCCAACGCCGAACTGGCTCGCTGCCGTACGTCTCTCTATCGGGCAGTCAACACATCGCGTGTTCTCATACGCTTCACTTCCACCATCCTTTTCCGTACTCTGAAACTACGAAAAATCCAACGCATGTGCCGGACTTGCACTCTTGCCTCGACTCTCCCATTGTCATCCACCGGAACCATCTTATCAGTCAGCCTACAATTCAGTCAAGGCCTCCGCCCCAATGGCAGGGCGGCGCCGATGGGTCGTAATGGCTCTGGAGCAGTTCTGGCGCGACCCGGACTCAGTGAAGCAAGACGAGGCGACGTTGGTGCGTTCATGTTGACCTACTGGTAGTTTTCCAGATCTCTGACTTTCCCTTTTGAATACCACAGGATCCTTCCGCTGATTTCGACCTTCTAGACGAAGTCACGACTGAAACCAGCGCACTCGGCATCGTCGTGCGGACGGACTTCACCGACGACGAAGCGTGGTCTCGATTCTTGGAACGGCTCGAACGAGGGGAGGAAGACATGCGGCGGAGCATGATGCCTGAATCCAGCGAGGCTGGTCCCTCGGGGGAGGGGGACGCAACTGAGGACGTAGCCATGCGTGGTCCTGCTCAAGCCGATCAGGAAGAAGAAGAAGATTCTGAAGACGACGAGGACGACGAGGACGCGCCGCCGCGTATTCTAGCCACGTTGTCTCCACCTCCCACCTCCCCCATCCGCCCTCTTCTGTCGGGCCTATCAAACATTGCCGTCCTTCGACTACTGCTTACACCCTCTCTTCGCCCCGCCCCATCTCCACCCAAAGGAATCAAACACGACAGCAGAAACAGCCCTCTGGTGGACAGGAATGGTTGGCAGGAGGTGTACGGAGGCGAAGGCGAGCTGGACATATGGGTCTACGATCAGCGGTCGAACGGCGACGGAAGTGTACGCGTCGTGAGTCCGAGCAGCGATGTTGCGGTGTATGGCAGTGCCACGTACGTTTTTTCCCTTGTCCCACTTTGACGTTCTCATCGTACTGACTTGAGATGTGTAGGGGAGACAGCTGGAGAGCTCGCGTCGATCATATTGTTGATCTGCAGTTTAGCATGCGTATGAGCGGGATGAAGATCGACTTTGGTGGGATGGACAGATGGGAGTACGCAGAGCGGGTTCGCAATATCGAGGAGGTGGAGAAGGGGCTGTCGAGAACGGCTTAGCTTTGTTTGCCGAGGTGCTCGCCGGTATGTCCTGTTGAGTTCCTACAAGTTGGTGTCTCTGCGCTTTTTACGGGATCAGACGACGCCGGGTCTTAGCTCATGTACTAGTAGTAGTAGCTTGCAGCGGGATATAAATGCAGAGTCAAACAAACGGGAACAGACGACATACCATTAGACCATGCTTCCATCTCGTCGTTGTGAGGAAAAGTCACAAGTGTGTGCTGCAACTGACCCGGATCGCCCACCGCCTCTAACTAGCATTCAAACCACGCCTTCACCCGGGCTCCTTGATATGTGATTCAATGCCTGACACCCTGTGCGTACATATCGCGAAGACGTTCGCCCCATGGTTTGTACTGGTACATCCACTCTCTGTGCATAGTTTGTGCTCACGAGTAACACCGAGAGACGGTGGTCGGAACTTGCGACCATCGGCTTGAGCGAGCAGAGCTGCGTCTCGCTGTCACACGTCCATTGAAGTTCACCTCTCGAGGGTTCAGCTCTCATCTATGTTCTCGATATGACACATGAAGTGGGTATCTAATGTATCCAGTACTTTACGGCGAAAAAACAACGACGAGGCCTCGAATCTACATGGCGGATTGTGCAAGAACCGAGCAAACACCCCGGACCTCCCTCACACTCAACTCAAATCGACCTCGACGACATCACCCACGTCCCCATCATCATCATCGTCATCACTCTCCGCCCTGCTCCTACTCACAGGAGTCTCCTTCTCCACAGGCGGCGGAGGCGGGACCTCGATACTCGAGGGCGTAATCGTCCCCGTCCCTCCTTCCAAAACCCTCTTCGTCGTAGCGGAAGCAGTCGTCGGGGTCGGCTCTGTGACGTTCACCGTCGGTACTCCCACCTGCTGCTGATCGATAGAGGTGGACGTCGACGGTGGTGATGAAACGGCGGCAGCCTGGGGCGGCGAAGGGGGGAACTTGAATTCTCTGTTCATCGTCCCAGGTTGGCTCTTCCTGCGTTCTACTTTTATCGTGGGGTCCAGTCTCTGTGTGGGCGTGCTCGAGGTGGGTGGAGGGCTAGTGGGACCAGACGAAACGGAAGAAGTGCGCTCGGGCGCCGGACGAGACGACGTGGTGGGGGATGTGGCGGGAGATGTGGCGGGAGATGTGGTGGAGGCGGCAGCCTGCTGTTCTCCAGCAGAGTCTTCGGGCGTGGGCTCGAATCGCGACGGAGCTTGGTTGACGAAAGGCGAGGTGTTCGTAGCTTGCGGGGTGGGGACAGCGGGCATGGACTGCCTGTGCTGTTGCTTTGAGGTGCTGGCAGACGTCGATGCTGGGGCGTGGGCGCTGGTTTGCTGGTTGACGTTGACGTTGGAGAGGGATTGTGCACGGGGCTGAGAGTGCGTCGGGGGAGGGGAGGTGCCGAGATAGTGTCCTGATACGGGGGCCATGCTGTAGTTCGTATGTTGGTCCCTATTTAGGGCGAAGACAGATACGACGACGTACCGTTTCTGACCGTGACAAGCAAGAATCCAACTTGGCTGCACCGTCGGAATACTCAGCTGCAACGCCCTCTGATACTCCACACCCAACACCTGCGCATACCCTGCTACCGCCTTCGCACCTCCCTGTTGCCCCTGCTGATGTACCATCCCATCCGCAATCCTCGGCGTATCGCACACGAAATGGCTCGTGTCGATCTCGATCTTCTCACTCCACTTGGCACCCATCTCTTGCAGCGCGCTCTTTGCGTTCTCCCTGAGCTCTTCGTCCTCGATAGGACCCAGACACACGACGATACCAGAGGTGTTCGACATCGTGTGGGTTTGCACCTCGAGGAGATTGGAGGGGAAAGTGCCGGCGGATGTTCTGAGGATGAGCTGGAAGGTGTAGCCGGTGTCAAGCTCAAGACCAGACAGCTTCGTAGATTTGTTAGTGTGGGCAGACGGGATGGCGGCGAGTCGTTGGCCGTTTCGGTAGATATCCAGAGAACGAAGCTTCGACTTGGCGAGGTTGAGGGCAGACCATTCCAGCGTGACGGATGTCTGGGTGACGTTGCGTACCTGGAAGCTTGTAATGAGAATGGACAGCATGCGTGTAAGTCATGTTTCCCACTCACTTCCAACTTTGGAGGCTCTGGCAAGTCCTGGCCAAACTCGTTGAGAATCTCGTCCTGCAACTTCCAGAATGTGTCGTCCCGTTTCTTCTCCTCGGAAACGTTCTGATGAACAGCGATATTGACTATCGAGCCAGTCGTAGCGCCAGGAGGTAGTAGGATGGAGGGAAACTCGATGAGATGGGCACGCTCGCCGAGCAGGATCTAACTTTGGGTCAGTACAGGCGAGTAACTGGAGTTGACGTCGTATCTGACCGCCATTCCTGCATCTAGGAGTGGATTTGAGACACGAGGTACAGGGCATTAAAGCAGACATACTGACCTAGCTTGCCAACTGTGAACGTGAAACTATCCGAAGGTTGAGCCATCTTTGGCGACGACGGCAATGGAGGCGATGAGGAGAGAGACAAGAAGGGGGAAAATACGGCACGTGCCATCCACTGCGTTCTTTCCGCTCCTCCACCAGCTCAACTTGGGCTCAGACGTCGAGTAGAGACTGGAGCGTGTATTCGCAAAACAATCAATCTGGACTTGGTACCTCCCTTTTGGCACTCATCCCTGCCAGGCAAAGGTTTGAGAGCAAAGGTGGACACGGCGTTTGCAGGCTGGGTATCGCATCCAGCTCTATCTATAGCCTCCGCGTTCCAAGTCGATGTCCTCCCGCGATCCTGGGACGTTCTTTTCCCAGAGGTACTCGATTTATTTATAGCGATCCACTTGGTCTTCCACCGCAGACCTGTGAGAATTCAACCACCCTGAGAGGCACATGGCTCCCACCACTTGTTCGCACTGAGTTCACGGCTGGAGAAACGGCGAGCATGTGATAAGCTTGGTTCCACGACAAATCGGAAGGATGGTGAGAACGTTTGGTGTCTCAAGAGAGCGCAGAGCGACAGACGCAGTGCTGGCTAGGTGCTGCTACGACCCACGTTGCTGGCCCGACAGTACCGTCCTCTGAATTGTTTGGCATGTTCCTTAGCGGTAAAATCATGCAGGTGCATAGTCCTCGCTTGATCGCCGACGCATGAAGTAGGCAGGATGGCATGGGCAAGACGCAGACAGGGCTGGCCTTGGAGCGGACCTCTTCGCGATCAATTGGATGACTCGCCACCACGAGCCGCGGTTGGAGAGTTCCTCTTCCTCCACGGCGACCATGTGAACTCGCTGATGTCCGCAGAGGTTATCAGAAGTTCTCCCATTACTTTTCAAATATCCGTCTGCCCGCATCCTCGTTACTTCTTTCCTTTTCACAACGTGGCCAACCTTTCACCCAGCTCTTCTCTTCTTCCCCCCCCCCCACCACCACCTTCCTCGCCACCCCCATCGACGTCGACTCTTTCAGAGAAGCTGTCCCAGGTCATTTGAAATGCACTCTCGCTCTTACTTGTTCGACGCCCGCCCCGACCTTCCTCTGTTCGTCTCGGCCAAACAATACTGGGACCCCGCCACAAGCTCGAGAGATGCAGATGCTTACACGCTTATCTTTACGCATGGTACTGGCTTCCCGAAGGAAATATGGGAGCCTTGCTTGGAGGACATCATGGCGCACGTTCCAGGAGGGATGCTGAAAGTGAACGACGTGTGGATTATAGAAGCCCCGAACCACGGAGAGGCAGCGCTGCTGAATGAACCGGTGCTGAGCTCGTCCTACAGGCCTGTTTGTACGTATCAACCCCTCTCATCCTGTCACTTGTACTAGACACGTTCGCGATAGTCCGACAGGAGGACTACGCGCACGCAATCCATGCTCTCTTGTCAGGCTTTGGCACCGGGGTGAACGTCGACTTTAGCAAACGACGACTATTGGGAATTGGCCATTCCATGGGCACCACATCTCTGTACGTGTCTGATCCTCGTCTCGCTTCCTCCAAAGTACTGATATCAAACCAGAATGCTGACGTTAACCCGGAGTCCTCCACCACAATGGTCCGCTCTGGTTCTGATAGAACCCATGCTCTTTCCTCGAGGGCCGGACTCTCTCAACGTGCAAGACATCCTAGTGAAGGCCGCTTTGAAAAGGAGAGATAGCTGGGCGAGCGCAGAGGAGGCGAAGCGGCTGATGCTGAGTAAAACCCAATGGAGAATATGGGAGCCCCGGGTATTCGACAGATTCCTGGTGCGTTCCATTCATACACCACGTCTTTCTCACCTCTATCTATACTTAATCGCTCGTATCAGGAATACGGACTTCGGCCTCTTCATCGAGACCAACCTTTCGGTCCCGTCGTGCTGACGACCTCTCCGAGTAACGAAGCTGTGAGTGTTCCCATCTGAATCTGTATCTTTCCACCTTTTCACGTCATGGCGCTGACATTTACCCTCTTTCAGGCCTGTCTCAACGACGGTCACGGTGCAACACGCAGTCACACGCTCTTCCCATCCGTCGTCAAGCGCGTTCCAGTCCATCTCATCTACGGCGCCTCGCCCAGCTACATGTCAGTCTCTTCCCCCATCTCACCTCATTGTCCGTGAAACTGATCTGATCATGCTTCTGCCATCAGCCCTGCAGCGGTGCGCGAGGACGTCGTGAACAATCTCTCCGGTGGTAAAGATCGACTCGCATCCGTCTCAATGGTGGCGAATGCCGGCCATCTGGTGCGTTATCCATGCGTCCATTCTCTATATCTCGACTGAACAACATTAGCTGAACGTGACGCACCCTACGGAACTGGCTCGAACCATCTACGACGCGCTGGCTCTGACTTGGGCGCAGTCCCGTTCAGACAACCACCACGAGAAGGCTCGCCTTTGAACGTCACCTTTTTGCATTGTTCTCGACGATAGCACACACGATATCACGAACCGGTTATGCGCTATGGACTTCTTGTTATTCGTACGAAATGTGTGTAATTATATTCATAACCAACATCGAGGTGTTTTATTTTGAGACGTCACATCTGTGCCTATGAACGAGTCTGACGTTCGAGAATGGCTCGTCGTGTGGGAACTTTAACTCCCCAAGAACGGCAGCAGACCTCCCGAGCTACAACGCGTACGTGACCGCCTGAGGTTGAACGTTGGACGCTTGAGTGATGATAGCGTTCACTCACGCAGGTCTCCGTGGAATGAAAGGTGGATAATTCGCAAGTCAAAGAATCGATAAAGGTACAAGTACAAGGTATGTATAACACGTAAGTAACAGATCGTTCGACGTTACGAAACAGTAGAGTACGAAGGGGTAACCCAAGAGGTGATACGGGCCGCTACTCTAGCAAGCGTACGTCAAAACTGCCCAGACTAGAGCACGTAGACGAACTACACCAAGCAAATCCGCATCAGCGTCTGCTCGACAACACACACGAAGGGAAGGAGACTCACCATCTCATTCTGCTTATCCGTCAGATCCTCATCCGGAACCTCAGGAGCCCGCTCAACACCATCGACCACAACGTCAGCATCCGCGTCGTCCCCGCGGTACTTGAGGTCCATAGACACGTCGTGTGGGTACGCAGGCAGGCCCTTTCGCACACGCTCAGCCGCCTTGCGGCGATTCAGCCATGTCAGGTTAACGACCTGCAATCTATCACGGCAAACCCGGTCAGCCTCGGACGCACACTCAACCAGGACGCACAAGTACTCACATAATGACAGCGAATAGCGCGACGAAGATGCCCAAGCACGCGCGCAAGCCAGGGAGGTATCGCGGGGCGTCAACCTGCTTGAAGAGGTATGGCCCGATGATGTTCCCAGCGGCGGACGCGGCGTTGAAGGAGGAGAGAGTGACGCTCTTCTTCGTGGATCCACCAGTGTTAGCGGAGATCCAGGAGATGATGAGCGGGTTCGCGCCGAAGAGGGCGCCGATGAGGTAGTATCCCAGGATGAGGGGACCGGAGCCGGACGTCTCGACGGGGAGCACTGGAAGAGGGATACGTTTGTGAGCAGTGCGAGTGGAAAGACATGTTTGAATGGGGCGTACCGTAGAGTAGAACAAGCCCAACGATGACGGGAACGACGAGGGCGAGGAGCATGTAGCATTTGTTCTGGAACCTCCATGCGACGTATGAAGCAGCGACGATGGCGATGATTTGCACGGCTCCGAATGGGATGTTCAACAGCGACGTCGTGTAGCGATTGAAACCCAGTCCAGACAGAATCAAAGGTCCAAAGACGTTGGCAACCGATGCGCCGATGCTAAAGAGATGGTAGCGTCAAAAAGCGTGCACCATGCTGAGAGGGCAGAAGGGAACGTACTTGAGAAGCAGCGCCATGCAGAAGAAAAGCCACGTCTTGAGCTCCAGACACGCCTCCCGAGCTTGACTCCACTGGTACGAAGCAGCGTTTGCGGAACTTCCGGTCTTATTCGCTTTCACGCGCAACGCAGCCTTCTTCCTGTCGATCGGACTGAGGAATCTAGCGTCCTCTACGTTGTTATCGAGTTTCCAGACGATCCAAATCGGAGTCAGGACGGTCATCTAGTCCCGAAGCTCGGTGAAATCGAACGACGCAAGCAGGTTACGGGCGCACTCACGAAACCGGTGACGAGGAAGATGATCTGGTAAGAGTCCAAGACGTCCGACTGGATACGACCCAGGCCGTAGGACATCGCAGAGCCGACCATGGTGGCTACACCGTTCGTGCCGTACCACATGCAGACTCGCAGAGGTTGCTCGGCACGACGCCACCTGTGGGAGGTGGGGTCAGTTGTGAGAGATTCACATTCAAGCGATAGAGCGTACCAAACACTGGTGATCACAGCGAAGAGGGGGAGACACGCGGCTTCGAAGAGACCAAGAAGGAAACGGGTAGCGACGAGAGAGGGGTAACTGGGAGTAATCGTGTGAGAATGTGTTTGCAAGAGCCCAGGGAGTAACTCCCTTACTTTTTGGCGGCAGCCATACCACAAAGCGAACTGGATGCGAATGGACTCAGTGACGACTTTAAACGTTGGGGAGGGCATCCAACTTACGCTCCCCAGCAGAACACGATGGCAGGCATGAAGATGCGTGGAGGAACGCGAACGATGAAGTAGCTGGAGAATGGCATCCATACTAGCTGAGCGATGGCGTTCATGGATCCTGGTGCAACGTCGTCAGCAAGAGCTCGAGTCGGTCAGAGAGGAAGACATACCGAGAGAGGAGTATTGGCCTGAACGGCGAAAAGGACAAGATGAGTTCAGGAAATGAATGAACGGATGCGACGTGACATACTTCCGACAAGGCCCTGAGAATCGAGTCAGCTTAGGGTGTTGTTGCGATGGACGCGAAGACACTTACTGCTGCCTCGCGCATGCCGAACAGAGCTGCATAACCCAGTGTGGACTTGTCCAAACTGTGAAGAGCACAATGAACAAGCGCGTTCAGGAAGTACTTGGGGACAGACAACTCACATTTGGAGGAAATACGTCCATACAAGAATCTGTCAACGAGCAACGGTCAGCAGCCCGGTCGGCACTAAACAACAACGCGCTCACAGAGAGGATGGTCAAGTCGATTTTCCTGACGATTCTCTTGTTATCTTCAGGTGTGACATGAACGACATCCTTGCCGTCTACCGCGTGTTCGGCGTGGTTGATGTCCTCCGCCTTGGAGCTCGTTGGTGTGTCCATCGTAGATTGTGGTTGGTGAGACATGGTGAGGAACTAAGGGAAGGAGGAATGGACGTCTGGACTGAACAGAACGAAGCTGGGGGTACTTTATATTTCCCCAGACAATTACCAATAGCAAAATCAACGTCAGCCCCGCAAAGGCGGGGAACTCCTGAGAAATGGGCGGTGAAATTGGCGGAGGTAACTTGGCGGAACAGTTGTCCAAGGTAGTTCGATGCACTGGACCGGTGTGTTTGGTAGGGAAATGTGGTGAAATTGTGAGGTATTCCTCTGTTGAAGGAAGTCTAAGAGGTTGGACCTCGAGCGGTGCAGAGAGCAGCTCGGGGTGGGGATGGAATAGAGCGTTGCAGTTGGCACACTCAGTGGTTGCTCGGGATCGGGGCTCGGACCGATCTGGGGTTGGCAGCTGCTGAGTGGCTGCTAAGGGCGGTGATCGGACCGAAATGGGGGACTTTTTATATTTCCAACCTCCTCAAAATCTCACTCCTTGCTCCCCGGCGTTCGGTCCGATCGCTTGGCAAACTCCTCTCTGCCACGGTTTCGTTCTTGTGAGAGATTCCTGCACCTTCTCGGCCTCGAAACCCGCAGTGTTCGAAGCTGTGATGGCGGCTAGCTTGGCGCATCCGTGCTTCCCAGCGTAGTCAAGTAGTTGCAGGGGATGCTGTTCGACATAGCGACTGCTAGTTCCGTCAAAATGAAGTGCTTAGATAACCGCACAGCGCACGTACGCCATAATCAACTGGCAAACCTGCATAGCAGGGAAGACCTCATACTTCTCCGCCGCTTCTGCCAGAGCTAATAGGACCGAGAACTCCCACTTCTTCACCTTCGGCTGAGGGCGTCGGTACATGAATGGGAATAGAATCTCAAGCACCGAGGCTGACTCGGTGAGATGAACCTCCGAGGACGAGATCAGCAGAGTCGCTAGGAGGAATTACCTCGCACGGTTCAAGTTAGACTGCATCGTCAGAGACACGGGTTGAATCAACCTACAGTTCTCACTGACGACCACCTCATCCGGGGTATCAGGTACGCTCATAGTGATAGAGTAATGAGAAGTAGTATGAAAGTCGAAGAACAATAGTAAAGAGAGAGGGGTAAGGTCGAGAAGCGAGGGACCAACTGTGAAAACACATTGCCCTCGATGCCTGCCTACATATAGACAAGACGTTACTCCTCCACCGGAACCGGTGGAGGAGAGCTTGGAGGGCGCCTACCAACGCCATGCCGTCAAGACGCTGGAAGTGGAACGAGTAGCTTCGAGTCCAGCAAGATTATGATATCGGCCGTTCAAATAGATGGGAGCTGCTCCGCTGGACTGACATCGGGCGAGTGAGTGAGGGCGGTAGGGAGACGCTGGACGCGGTTCGCAAGTATCCACGCAGCGATTTTATGACACGTAGAGCTGAACAGCAGGGAGACGCGATAACCGAGCACGCTAACTCGACGACGGTCTGAGAAGAACACGGCTGGCCCACTCAAGTGTTGACAGAACCGGAGATGAGGCAGACACCCAGAAAACTCATGCAAAGACACGCGGAGCAAGGGTTGTCGAACACCACGTTGCATATACATTTTGGGTGGGAGGAGCGCGAATACAGGTGGGTAAGATACAGAGGAGTCTAGAGGGAGAATGGAGAGGTCAGCGACGACGTTCCAAAAGCTAGCAGCACGAAGGAGAGGATGATAGAAAGATCAGACAGTATATAATGATTCCGGTTAGACTTGCATCCTCAGCGACCCGAAGGTCTCCGTTGAGGGAGTCTGTCTTGTCATCGCGTCGAAGAAAGAAAAGGGGGGAAAGCGTAGCAAGAGATGGACTCACGCGTTCATCGGTTCTTGAAGTAATCCAAGAGAACATGGAGACCCTCGCTCTCTACACCGTAGTCCTTCACGACAACACAGGTGCAACCAACGACCTTGCGGGCGTTACCCTCCCTGTCGATCTTGCAAAGACCCGCCCACTGACCGAGCTCCTTGTTGTCGGGAACCTTGATCAGGTTGATCTTGTGCTCAGCGCACAGCGCCTCGATGAGCTTGAGGTACTCGGCGGAGTCGCAAGACTCGACGAGGACACACAGATGGGCCTGGCGCTTGTCGAGAGCCTTGGCGCACTCGCGGAGACCACGGGCGAGACCGTCGTGGACGAGGGCGTTTTTCAGGACTTGCTGTAAAGCACATTCACGATTTCAAGTCAGATCTGGAGCGATTACCGTGATCCTAAGACCAAACGCACCTGCAGAGCCTCCTGGAGGGAGAGCTTGCCCTTGGGGGCCTCGGTGGTGACCTCTACCTCGGCGGCAGGGGCGTCGACTTGAATGTCATCTCCAGCGTCAGACATCCTACACGCCAAAAATCGGAAAAAAAATGCCAAGTCGTCAGAATTCGGATCCTGAAGAAGCTCGACGATGTACGCACTTGTTTTATGCTATGGATTAATTGAACGTTAAAGAAAAAGGTTCGTTCAGCAGGCAATGTCTTCTTCCGCTATCGTTGATGTGAGGAAAATCGGCGGACGCGACAAGGTTCACTGATGTTGTGTCCTGCTATACAGCTGTTCAAACTCCGCCAGGTGGAGAGCCGCGGCAGATTGCTTACGTGAGAATTGTTTTGAGAGACGGAAGTGCGGGCCGAGGACTCTGATCAGTTACTTCGACAATGGTAATGTGCTCCTCCTCGTACGGAACGCGTTGCATCCTAGGCCTCGTTCTGATGCGTCTACGTCTTGCTTCTTGTGTGCTCAGAGTCTCGCCTATGTAAACGCGCACGACTGCGCTGAACGTGCGTCATCTGTTGACTTGATACTAGGCGGTCATTGAGGAGAGATCTTGAACAACGAACAGCGCACAAGCAGGCCATCTGGGGCCTTTCATACCTACCTGCCAACGCGTCACATCCAGAAGGACGCGTACTCAGCGCATCCGCAGATGGATCCTTGAAGTTGTTCTCGACGTCATCAGGCCAGGCGTCTCTCACGTACCCGCCCGATCAGCCGCACACCCTGGCGGTAGTTAGTCTTTCGACGTCGGAAGATGGGAGTCTGGCTTTGTACAACACGCTTGAGGGTACCACGAGGTTGATTGGGACGGAGAATGGGGATTTGAAGGGGACGTGGGCGAGCTATGGTGCACAGGCAGGCGCCGAGGACGCGGTGGAGCCTGGTCAGTCTTGGGTTCATTCGAATTTGGTCAGATTCTGACAGGGCTTGGGTCAGCATGGTCCGTTTCACTACACCCAAAGGGCTCGGTATACGCTTCGACAGGAGGACTGGGCAATCTAACCATCCACTCCGCGGCCTCAGACGACTTTGGATCGAAGATGAGGACGATATCGAGCGAGGGCAGGCAGAAGTTTGGGATGTTTTGCTCCTTTGTGCGTTTCTTCTTTCATATCCTGAGATCTTCGCAGGTCCCTGACGCTGTTTTTTCAACAGAGCCCTGATGGCAAACGCATCGCACTCGCCTCGGAGACTGGTCAAATCACCGTGTTCGACGTCGAGTCAGGCGCCTTGGAGGCGTCGTATAACACACATGCAATGGGCGTGAGGTCTTTAGCGTGGTCGTATGATAACAGCGTGCGTACGCCTTCTCTACATAATCCAAGGCGAGGCTCGGCTGACCTCGTCGACTGCCAGCTCCTCCTCTCTGCATCCGAAGACACGCATCTCGGACTGCACGACGTGCGTGTGTCGTCGGGATCGGGTAAACCTGGCTCTGGCGTGGTTGCAACGTTCGCAGGGCACAAGTCGTGGGTGCTTAGTGCGGACTTGAGTGCCGATGGAAGACTTGGGTTATCTGGGTACGTATCGAAGTTTCTGCTTGTTCCTCTTTCGGCGTTTGTCTGTTATTTCGCTTACGCCGTTCTGCGGATTTGCTTGCATTTCTCTTGGCGTTATGGCACGTCTCTCTTCACTCGTTCCAATTGCTCTATCGTGTCTACCTTCTCGAGTTGGTTTGTCATCATCGACCTCCGCACCCAACTTCGTTCATCTCCAGCTGCAATCCTCGCCCCTTCCATCCATTCTCTCTCATGCCTCTCACTCTCACCTATCTAACACACCCTCCCCACAGATCCGCCGACAAAACTATCAAGGTGTGGGACATCGGTGCCCGCGCTGCCGTTTCCAACATCCAGGACACTGACAAGGTCTGGGCTGTGAAATGGCGAGCGATCGGAGGTGGAGGTGGCGTGGCGAGCAGTACGGCGAGCTTTGCGAGTGGGGGAGAGGCGGGCGCGGTGAGGTGGTGGAGGGCGGCGGGGACGGGGGTGAAGGCGGAGATCTGATGATTTGCCTACGCGAGGCTGGATTTTGCTGATGCGCCATTTTGTTCGCGGTGTTCTGGCACTTCGAGGAGTTTGTACGAAATATTCAAGTGTTCTTTGTGGAAGTTTGTCTCGAAACGAACTCGGGATTAGACAGTTGCACGCAGTGTGAACACTGTGAAGAGCCCATCACCACCGGCGTCTATTCGCCTTCCCCCAAACCACCCACCATCAACTACGGTACCACTCCGTCAATGTTCTTGCTCTAAACCGACGATGCGGCACAGCCTAGGCCACTAGGCTATTTCTCGCGATTGGGATCGAGCCTGACACTATTGTTTGCTTCACCATCGTCCCCGCAACCTGCACAAATTGTCTGAATCTCATGATGTTCATCATCGCTTCACCCTGCTCCTTTCACACCTCAGTATTACTGGAAGCAAGCCTACCGTCCAGCTAGAACAACATCGCTGGGATACCGTCGTACACGCAAAGAAAAAACTGTGGGAAGAGAGTGCTTGTTTGCGGTTAGAGCTGGTGAATGGGTGAACGCCGGGGATCAATGTGTATAACTCTTGGTGCGCTCCATCCGTTCTTTCCTTTACATTACTTGCTGAAATGTCATCTTCCTTATGAGCAGTCTCTTCGCGACTGTTATATCCAGTACTTACATTGTTCACGCGCCCTGTTGCCTGGCATGCTATGTAAGCCAATTTTATGCTGCTTCGACCAAGCTTCAACTCGCACCTTCCTTCGCGTTTCTTCCTTCATTGAGCCTATTGACTTTAGAAGCGTGCGCTCTGAAGGGGAAAAAATGGGCTTGGCCATGAAGCATGAACGTCTGGACCGCGAAGTGGTTTACATTCGTGCGGTTTGAGGTCGGGCGATCTTGACAGCGTTTCCGGGCGCCGATGCTGCGCAGTATTTCTTGGCAGGTACGTGTACAGCTCAAGCTCACTCGTCACCGAATAAGCAGCTTAACGTGAACACACACGATGGCGAACGGCACAGGAACGGAAACGTGGATCGTATTCCGGGAGAGAAGCTACTACTACAACATCGAGGATTTATCACAATAGTACAAGCACCTACTGCTTCTTGTTGAAGCAGTTGGCTCCAGGTGGGCAGTCACCATCCTCGCTGTAGTTGATGACGCTCTTCGCAGCGCAGAGGACCTAAAGTGAGTTCACAGACGGTGAGATCGGATACCACAAGCCAAGAGGTGAAGATGACTCACCTGGTCGGGGTAGATGTTGGAGCAGTCGGCCTTCACGCTAGGGTTGTTTGCATAGAAGGTCGCCTCGGGGATGTCGAGGTTGGTGAAGATGGACCAGCAGCCATCGCCCGCCTTGACGACGTGAGTAACCCTGCAGTCCTTGCCGGTTTGGGCAAGGCAGAGAACCTAACGAACCCAGTCAGCCAACATGCACGAGTCAAGGAACTAGGATAGATAGATCTCTTACCTGTCCGGCGTAGATGTTGCTGCAGTTGGCGTTGATCCTGGGGTTGTTCAGTGCGAGCTGGTACCTATGGACCAGATGTTAGCTTCCCAGCGACACGCATCACAATGGAAGGTCAATATACGTGGGCACTTTCTGGACCGCCGAGATCGCATTACAGTTGTCACCGGAAACAACGGTATACGTCCTGGCGCAGGTGTCCGCCTGCCTGGTGTCTAGAGATACACGTCGGTCAGACAACAACGGCTATGCGAGCGAGTACATCGATTTACCAAGGGGAAGGGACATGGCAGAAGCGCAGGCAACGGCGCTGAGGAGAACGGCGAACTTGAACATCGTGATAAAGATGAGGTCGTGAAGGAACTGCGAGGATGAGGAGCTGAGCTACAGTTTCTCCGACGACTGGGGAGTCATTATATACCTCTCTCGGACTTTGAGTCGACCTCATGGCGGAAAGCGAAACGCATGCATACCAATGACCTTCCCGTCGCTGAGCGCGGGTAAGGTGATTGTTCCTCACGACTGCCGCGAAAGTGACAATGAATCCCCAGGTACCCTCATCAAGAGCGGGACAATCTCGCAGCAAAGATGTACTACAGTCTGTTTATCGGGAAGAAAAGCTGGGTGTTTGCGAGCTGCGGGAGGCGGCATGGCCGGTGGAAGATCAGTCCGGACTGTGCGTAGCGCCGTGCAACACCGGCACCGTAAAGAGAAGATGTTGACCCCGCCGTGTTCTTGATCTAATTTGATATTTTCGTCAGCCGCGGATCTTACCGTTCAAGACCAAGACGTCGATGACCCAGCTGGGGTGCCAGCTGGCGCAGCGATCCTTGAGAGCGGGATCTGAAGGACGTAATGCAGGATCAAGGTATCATATAAAGACGTCGAACCACCATCATCAAACTTGCGATTCCTCGCTCTAGAACTTAATTCATCGTCTTCCTCAATACCTCCCTTGCTCCATATCGCAGGGATATATTGTGAAGGCGGTGATGGACTGTATACAAAAAATCGGATAAAAAAAAGTGTTTTCATCTACGCTCGCTACGTTGAGAAAGGTGCCGACCCACAGGTACCGCCTGCTTTCCCCGACTGCATCACCCATCCCGCTCAACATATCTGGCCTCTACGTACTCGCCTCCCCCCTGCATTCTCTTAAACAAGACGGGATGTACGTTGACACGGTCAGAGCTCGCTTGCTGGACTCGGTCAAGATTTGGTGCTTGCAGATCAGCGGTTCGACGTCGCTGCCTTCTCGATTCTTCCTCACCCGGCACCAGGTGTAGGTGTGACTGTCTCCTATTGCATTCATTCTGTTGTGCAGAGCACGGGTATTCTGCGAGCGTGATTCGGAGTCGAACACTCCCCGACTCCAGTTTGTGAAGAGGCTCGTCTGCAGCATCCCTTCCCTCTCTAGAAGGGATTATAATCATGGTTAGTATGCATCCATGCACTAGAGAGCGCTGAGACTGAAGCTCTTGCTCGCTTTGTCTCGCCCCCTTTTGCGCAAGGGCAGTTCCCTGTGTGGTGGTCAAAGCATTGTACATGTGTACCTGTGCAATGCTGAGTCGAGATTCCGGACTATTTAATTCCTCGACTGCGGTAGTTTTTATTTCAAGGGAGTCGCTCGAGGCTTAACCCGCCTGTGTACTTTCAAGGGCCCCTCACTTCTATTGGTGTCGAAATGGCTATAACTATGACTATATCATGCATCATGAAGGAAGATCACCGCGGAGGCGACAAGCTCAACGCGTACACTGGAGACAAAATCGAGTCGGTCAACGACGCGAACTTGAAGGAGACGTTGGCAAAGATATTGAGGAGCTCTCCTAATTAGCAATGTAGGTCCATGGCACAAAAAGGATCGAACCGTACAAGCCTCAGCTATCACTCATACTACTCAGCTGCATAATATTCCAGTCAGAGTGCCCGCGACGACTCCGTCTTCGCAATTCCTGGATGACAACGCTACGATGGTCCTCTGTCCTGGTCCAGCAGCGTGACGGCGCCGATGGCAGGCGGACTAAGCGAGGGCAGCGTCCAACAGCACCCGGGTCTAGGACACAGCACAGTACGTAACCTCCCGCACCTCTCTCTCGGGTCGCACGACGCACATGCCTCTCTCCTGTCGCACCTCTTCCTTCTCACCTTGCGAGCCCGAAACTCACACAGAAGCCTCCTTAGAGTTTGACAACTCCGTCGCCGCTCCCGCGTTTCCGGGTCCACAAAGTCTTGTAGTCCTGCGCTGCGTGCTAGGCCTACTTCCGGTGGTTACTCGGCCGCTCAACTGGCACCAAAATCGAGCAAATCGCCCAAATGCAGCCTCCGTCACCCCGTTGAGCGGACATGCGTTAGCTCTGAAAGCTCTGTAACCTCCGTAAGGTCGTCCTGTTGAGAGGAGGAAGCCGGAATGCTCCTAAGATGCAACACGACTCGTGTACAGAGCACTGAGTGTACCGCGAGCTGAAGACTGCAGATGGGTGAAGGCGTGGTTAGGACGCGAGGAAATGTGGTTGAACGTCGCGACTCACTCGGCAAGCAGAAGAGGTTTGTCCTGATGTGACGCACGCTTATGAGCCTCAGGTGTAAGACAGCGTGAGCTGCGGCTTACCGTGAAACGTAGATGCAACATCAAGTTCGCTACAGATAGAGCTGTAGTATGATTCAGCGAGACGAGACCGAACAAAACAGTGAGGACTCACCGAGGATACAGCAAAAGTACGTCACTCCGTCCTGGTATACTACGCGCAGGAGGTGTCCAGAACCTCGCAAGCGGACGTGAAAGACAACACTGTACACCGTGAGGCAGATGATGACTGGATAACGGCGACGAGATGAGCATCTGAGTTAGATTGTTTGTGTAGAGACGAGCATACGTACCAGTCTCGACGGCGGCAATAGTGGCGTACGCAAACGAGTTCTGCTGATGCTCTCCACCTGGAGAATAAATAATGTGAGAAAATCCAAGGAGAAACGAAAACGCTCAAGACGTACTGCCCCATACGGGATACAGCATCATTGTGACTGCTACCGCGAGTAATCCCTGATGAATATTCAGAGTCTGACATTGGGATAATCATATAAGAGCAGCACACTCACCAAGTAGATAGCTGAGATCACCCAAAGCAGTCTCCGACTCCGCCTCCATAAAGCCCAAGTCCTGGCCAGCAGAATACCTGAGTGAAAAAGCGAGTTTACGCGTCGTTACAATCAACACATGCGAGCGTACTCACCCTCACAACCGGCTAAGCAAATGAGAAAAAGCCCTGCGTGCGTGAATCACAACTATGAGTGTCGAAAGGCCAAAGCGTCTAAATGAATGGTTCGCACAATCCTGCACTTCAGAAATCTTCACGGTCGCGGTAACGACGCGACGTCAGCGTACAAGACACTAACTGATGATGTAGACCCACCAGGCCGTAGTTCGTTTGCTCCAAATGCTCGCGTAACTCTGCGAGTGGAATTCCGGGCTTCGTCGTCGAGAAGAGATAGAAGAATGCTATCGCTGGATAGCGAGCCAGAAAGAAGAGCCAAGGTATCAGAGTTCTCTTGCTCGTCTGCCGCCAGATAGACGATATCTTAGCAGTGAAAGGCGGCGTCAGTCAATCTTGACAGATAGATGAGCGGGCTGACACACCTCCTGGGGCAGTGTTAAGACGTAGTCGTAGAGCTGAAATGCGGGAGGGCAGCATCAAGTCTATCAACGTGGTACTAGGAAACGACTCGCAACAGAGGCGCACTCACTAACAGAGCGAAGCTTGCGGCTGCAATACACAGTACATGCTAAAGTCAGAACCGAGGTTGAACGAACGCTGGGACACCGCTGGCCTACCACTGATAAACTAAGTGTCCCGGCGTCGTTAGCTCGTGAACACAAAAAGAGAGCATCGCTACGCACATTTCGGACCTGCAAGAACTGCAGTACGTCCGGATCCGCCAAGTCAAAGCTAGTGTCTTTCATTCCCAACCTTCCCACTCGTCCCTGATTTTTTCCACGCGCCGTATACTACAGCGAGCCGTTGTCTGCGTTACTCGGACGCTCCTCAATGTCGAAGCACTAGATGTCGGGTTAATCTCGGAAGAGGAGCTCAGAGGGCCGCTGGTCAAGCCGAGTTGGACATGAAGGAGAGAGCTAAGAAAAGCCGACGATGGGGATCAAAGTTTCAGCGCTGAGGGGACATCTGGGCATGATTGCATGAGAGCCGACGGAGAGCTGCTATATATCAACGTGTGTCACCCCCATGTGGACTCATTGTGTTGGCCGATACTTATGATAGCCAGCGTTCGTCCACTCGCAAGCTCGCGAGATACCTGAATCAAGTCATATCAGACTTGTTCTACTGCACAAAACCTGCCTTGCGAAACACATCTGAAGGCACTAGTACTGGTAAGGGGAAACGACAACCGTCGATCGCTAGTGAGTACTGGCAGCACGCGGGCCTGGAAATGTAGTCAATCGCAGGGTGTCTTGAACGTGCCAGAAGAAGTTGTGAGGAAGATCGCTTATTAGAATGCACGAGCGTGTCACATAACAGACAATAGTCTGTAAGGTTAATGAAAGTCCAGCAAGATTTGGATGTGAATGAAAGAGAGAGTCAGAGACGACAGACAACGTAATCGCATCAGATCCTGCACGCTGTGCTTAGCAGCCATCGGGGTAGACCACGATCAGCACCCGGAAGAGAAGCCTTTTTACACCAATCAAGGTAGTGAACGCGGCCCATAGCAGGCTGAAAGGTGCACTGATCGAATACTCACTGCCGTTACCGTACTCCTCAAGAAAGATCAACTCTGTGAGCGCCAAATTGAATCCTGCAAGGCTGTTAAAATCAGTATGATGTGGCGTTGAGCACGCTCAGTGTGGCCTTAATCGAGCTAATCTCAGTAGTCGCACTTGAAATTTACCGCAAACCAACACCTCCTGCTCTGAATCCTCACATTTTCTTGGCTGATAATCGCGGTGAGGATAAACCAGAAGGCGACGGAGAAGCATAAGACGCGTCGACTGCGCCATCTTCGGGTGGTGCGACAAGGTTACCAGCGGAAAGGCCGATCATAGAGCCATGGGATGGATCACCATAGAACGAGTGCCAATCGCCACTCAAGCGCATGTTAGAATTGCTAGGTGGAGGAGCATTTTGAAATGTATCCCATGGAAGATTAAGGTTCAGGTCGAGAATACAACGTCGACGTCTAGCGATCGTGATTCCCACTGCGAGAAGAGGAGACACTTCTAGGCCCTCTGGTTCGAGAATTACCGTGACCACGACTGTCCGAGCGAGAATTGCCGCCTCTAGAACGAGCGGAGTGACCTCCTCTAGCACGGGGGATGTGGCCGCCTCTTCTGCGAGATGAGTGATCGTCGTTGCGAGGGTCGCGGGCATCGCGGACGGAGGAGTGGCGAGCATCGAGGATGGAGGATTCGCGTCTTGGGGGATATTGACCCCCCGAGCGACTGGAGGAGGGCTGTATTGATCGAGACAAAGAGTAAAGTTGCTCATTTGAGTCATCATTAGAGAAGGAATTACGACAAGAAGCGCGGAAGGAGTTAGATCGCGGATGCGCGCGAGGACCGGAAGATGGAGGGGAAGGAGACCGAGACATGATATGCAGCCCTAATATCAAGGAGGAATACTCTTATAATAGTTGCCTCGACGTGAATACAATAGGGCAGCTCATGTTTTTCAAAGAAAGGATGAGGCGCGTCCTTGGGATTACTTGAGCCACTGATCGATCCGTACAAAGGAGCGTCCGACACGTACACGACGAGTACAAGGGCACAACTAGTGGCGCGATTCTTCTAGAGACAGATGAAGATGAGCATGCACTGCAATTCAGCCAAAGATGTGACGGGGCTGATATGACTGTGTGTGTATGAGCACAGTCGACGGAGAAGTCTAGGCTCATAGAGTCGGCGGCAAGTCAGACAGTGCCCTGAGCGATTCCAGTATACAAGCTAAGAGCGGTCCTCCATCGCAGAGTGAAGGGGTAAGCTGAAAATTACTGAGGCTTGCTGAGCACGAGCGACGTTGAAGCACAAAATACAGTGAAAGGAATGGTCATGGTGGTCGAGACAAGGAGGTGTTCTGATCACGACGAAGTGCTGGATCGACATAATCATACGTTGGAATTGACGCGTACGGTCATGTACTCGATTCCAAGCAAGCAAATACATCTAGCAGTGGTACACTGGTATCGCCAACAGCTGCTCAGCTCTCAAGCTCACAGCAGAGCAGATAATGAGTGTTCATGATGTCCATCAGCATATGACCGAGCCATCTGCCCTTTCGCATGCTGTGGAAGAATGGAAGCGAGCTTGGCCACCCTGATCGATCTACTTACACTCTGACTCCTTACAGCGTTCAGCAGCTTCTCGGGCTGAGAATACTTGTTAAGATCCAACTGCTGTTTACCAAATAAACCGGCCTGCGCTGTGCTGGCGTATATATACCTGATTAACCTGCACTCCAATGCGATCATAGCCTACCGACAACTCTCACCTTCCTGTCAGCCGAATTCGAACCGTCACCACTGTCACCTATAAATCATCTATAAAGCATGATCGACGCCTCTTCCTCATCTTACACTCGTGACTTCAATGAACACTCGCTCACCTCACCGGCGGAGAACACCAAGGGAGGGCCTCAATGTTGTCACTGTGGTGAGCGTGGCAAACACTCCCTTACTTGCCCGTTCAAGTGAGCAACGCCCATGCGCCACCACTGCTTCGCCGTCTTTTCGTACCCTGGTGAGGATCTTTTCTAGGAGTCGTTGATTCACTATCCCGCTAATCGCTGCGCCACAGGCGTTTCTGCCTGTCTACTTGTCATACCCAATCCCTCGCCCAACGTCACCCTCTTTCCGACCTTGTCTAGTTTGAAAGTCATCTGCCGGCTACTTGCTCTCTCTCTCTCTCTCTCACGGAATGGCTGCCACGCTCACGACGTATCCGTGCTATCTTTGCTCTTAGATCTCTTGTATAAACACCACGTCCCCCTCTCCTTGTTACTTCTTCTGGGGCTCAACTGTAACACAAACTCCCCCGGCGGTCTCCGTTTTGTCCCGGCCTGCTGTCTACAAATCCCGACTGTATACGTATACTGTGAGCTTCGTTCTCTGTCTGTTTTAATGTGACTCTTGTCTCTCCATCCGCTTCTACGGTTGGGCGGGGACGCTGAGCTGACGCCGAATCACGTCGGATCAATCGGCTTCAACTCAACGCCGGGTCGCTGGCCTATTGCCCGCTCTGCCCGCTTCTGCCCGCTCCGCGCTCTCTCTTCTCAACCACTGCAAGCAATATATATTCTTTCGTCGACCGTTTGTCCTCGTTTGCCAGCCCAGCTACATCTTTCTCTGCTCTCTAGCAGAGTCTACCTTCTGAACGAGGGAAATGGTATGACCATCATCCTGATCGATTTGCCTGGGAACGTCAACGTCAGCTGGTCCCTGTCGAATTCATTCATAGGGCGGCTGCCAGGGTCTCTTATATTGCGACTGGGCTCCTATTATTGCTAGTTTTGCTCCTCTCACTAGTTGTCCAGACCCCACGAGGACAATTTCAAGGACCATCTCAAACCTGGCGGCGCGTGCTTGAATGTTTTCCTCCCTAATATCTAACGTGTCCTTGGTCCTCTTTGGAACCGACCCGTTCAGTGTTCCCTTCCATCCACCGCCTGTCGACGTCTACGATGAAGGGGTCGCACGGTCATGCAAACCTCTTATCGAACGGCAAAAGCACGGTGCTGGCTTCGTACCGCAGTCCTCGCCATCCAGCTCGAAAACCCTAGAGGAATGGGCGCACTACCCACACCCGTTTCGCAGTTTTGGTCAGGACGCGTGGACATTCGATGATGCCGACTTACCCAGAGCTCTGGTGGAGCTGAAGATGTGCGCCATTTCGAACGAGATTCGGGAGAAGGACAGATGGTGGGAGAAGGTGAACGACGAGACGATTCGCGTCAAGTGGAAGGAGGACGTCAAGGAGCATGAGGCGGCGGAGACGAACGTGAAGTGGAGACTTACCGAGAAGATGGTGCGTTTGCTTTCATTCTCCGCGTCAGGTATCTAACCGTCTTTTTTTATTCACAGATTGACTACGTCTTCCAAGAGCTTGAAGGCTATGCTGCCATCCGCGACCCTTCCACCGACATCCAGCTCGCCTCATTCGAGCGAATATGGCGTTCGGATAGTCTCATCACTCCTTCTTTACGCAACGATCTCCTCGCCGTATCGGCCCTCCTCGAGTCATCCTCTCCACCAGACTGGCACCCCGGTTCAGATGGCAAAGTCCTCGACCTCGTTCACCCCTCTCTCTACCCCATTGTCTACGGCCGTACGCACGCATAGCACCCCGAAGATGGCCAGTTAAAGCCACTCGAACCACCGACCCCACTCCCAGGCTCGTCGAACAAACATCTCTCGAACCAGTTCTGCTGGCTTCCATCCGACTTCTCCATCGCGGCCGACGGCACGGCCACGCTCGTCTCCCCATACATCAACAACATCGACGCGCAAACATATCCTCCGCCAAACGGGATCATCACCTCGCTCGTCCAAGCCGCAGTTCCGCTCTGGGACCGTGTCCTCGCTTCGCTGGTCACACCGCTCAGTCCGTACAGACTCAAGCAGGAAGGCGAATCATACGTGTTTACCGACCACTATGAGAACAGCGTCAACTCCATCGCGTGTATCTGGAAAGACGGCGAACCACCATATCCTGAGGTGGAGGACGAGGCTCAATACGGGCAAGGTCCAGATAAGTGGTACGAAGCGCAGGACTTTCCGCTCCGGTTGCCTGACGCCGAAGACGCGTACGATGGGAGATTGGAAGCGGCTGTGAACAGGGGCTTGGAGACGATGGAGAAGTATGGGATGACTTTGAAGGGGAAGACGATACAGGTTATTGTGAAGATGGCGAATATCGTGTTGACGCCGGAGAAGCCGGAGTATGGGGGAGGGGCGTGGCATGTGGAGGGGATGGAGAACGAGCATATCGTGTCGACCTTCATATACGTGCGCGTTTGGAATTCGTTTGGTGGTGCTCACTCGCTCATGTGTATGTATGCGCAGTATCACGATGAGGAGAATATATCCAAGTCGACACTTTCGTTCCGAGCAGCGACAACTCAGCCGTTCTACCACGCTCAGGGCGACGGCTACTGCATGCGAACATTGTACGGTCTCGACAGGTACATTTGGATCTCTGCTCGGATCGATTTGCGCACCTTCTAACACTCCTATGTCTCGCAGAGACGACAGCTGCGTCCAAGAACGCGGCAGCGTCACGACTAAACAACACCGCTCCATCGCCTTCCCCAACATCTATCAACACCGTGTCTCCCCCTTCACCCTCATCGACCCCACGAAGCCAGGCCACCGCAAGATCGTTGCCTTATTCCTCGTCGATCCCACCATTTCCATTCCCTCGGCAACGCAAATCCCACCCCAACAAGAATACCTTTACGAGCGTGAGGAAAGTGGGGGAAATGCGAGGCAGAACACCGCGGGAGCGGGAGGGAAGTTGATGAGTCGGCAGGAGGCAGAGGAGGTAAGAAGGAGGTTTATGGAAGAGAGGTCGGTGGATGCGAAGACGTATGAGGGGGAGGACTCATTGTTTGGGTTGACGTTTAATATGTGGTATGTTTTTCTGTGTTTGTTTTGCTCAGGGCTCTTACGCGTTGTGTTTGGTAGCGAGCACTGATGCTCTGCGAGTTCTGGTCCCATGTAGCCAACTGTTACCCGACAGAACATGTCTCTTCTCCTTGCAGCATCCGCACTCTACCGAGCGCTATGGGATAAGACTTCGATACCGTCCCACCTCGCAAAGTCAGCAGTACCGACTCTAGGCTACATCTTGCATTATGCACAATATAGGGTGGTTCTACTATCGACTATATCGTCTGCAACCACTGTCTGTGCGCTTGGAGGCAGCAAAACCGTGATTACAAAACATCATCTTCAATGAACAACTCCTCAAACCCCTCCTCCTCAGACTCCCACCCCCCTCAACCCCTCCCCAAGCTCATCCGGATCACGACTCCTCACTGAGTTCCACTTCGCCGTTTGGAGCCCACACACCCGACACCGCTTTGTCTCGAACCGCCGGAGCGCCGGGACACTGGTTTCGCCGATGGTGTGACCGCACGCGGTACTGTGCACCGTGGACTAGGTCAGCGATGAATCTGAAAGGCGCGGTGTATGAATACACACAGAATATGCACGTGGGTATCGTGCGCGTCGAATGTGTGGGAGCACAAGGGGCAGGTGAGGTGGCGGTCGATGAGCTCCTGTGTTGCACAGGCGAGCGGGCGAATTGTCAGGAAATCAGTAGTCAATCAGCGGAGTTGCTGGACACTGGACGTACCTGGATCTGAGTACCTTCAAGTTCAAGATTTAAAGGAGGTTGGCGAGAGCCTACACCTACGAGTGTATATGTAGGCGTGGTGGTATATACATTGTGAGCCCAGGCCGTGTTCGAATCGCGGTGATAATCCGAAGTGTTGAAAGGGCGCCACTGTAGGCAGACAAGTCGTGAGTAAAACGTATACCATGGCAATGTTTGTATATTTCAATCATCCCCACGCACGCATGCGCAGATCATCATCCGGCGGCATCACGGCGGACAGCACCAACCCACCCACAGTCCAGAACGGGTGAGCCTGAGCGAATTGACAGGCAAAGCTCACCGCCCGTAGTATGAGGTCACAGCTAGCATTGAACGCCCAGATGCAGGCGTCGATGAAGGAAGGGTGATGACGAGCTACGACGGTTTCGTCGAGATTCTGGGCTTGGGGGTGGGTGTGAAGTACACTGTAGTGTCGATGATGAGCCATAAGAACGGGCTTGAGGACATGAGATGAGAGGTGGAGAGATGAGGCCTTCGAGATGAAATGAGCAGGAAAAAAATATTTGCAGCGTGTGGTGAGACTTGCTGGAATTGTGCTAGGTGGTTCCCGCAAGAAGCTCGTCCCCCACCGATGTGACTGTCGGAGTGAAGCCTCGAGGACGTGACGTAACAGGAACTCAGCCAAGGTTAGAGTCTCGTTGCAATGGCTGCCAAGGTTAGAGTCTCGTTGCAAGGGCTGCCAAGGTTAGAGTCTCGTTGCAAGGGCTGCCAAGGTTATAGTCTCGTTGCAATGGCTCAAACCCCATCTTCTCTCACAGGTGCTTTCGACATACCTCGTTCGCCACGGGGAGTTTGAATCGATGGCTATGGATACCGCAAAAAGACCCGTTCTCAGACCCTTTGTCCATCATGCACCGCGTCAATGACAAGCTCCAGCAGTGACTCTGAACTCTGTTCTTTTCCCTGCTCTCATTGTACTGTGGTTTCGGCCCGGGAAACTCTTCATTGTCGAGCGATTTAACTTACACGCATCATTAGCCCACACTGTTAAAGATCCGCTTCTTGTGATTGTAGCAAATTCATGCACTTGTCTCCCATCCTTATCCGCGTCCTTACGCCGGCTACAACACCTGCGCTCGGGACCATAGTCCTATCATAAGCTAATCATAAGCGCCTCCATATCGACCTTGAGCCTTAAAAGAGTATGGAAGCCCCACCAAATTCACCATTCTTCACTCCGCTACCATCCATGAGCCTTTCTCAAACAATTCTCGCCTTATCCAATCCCTCTACAAGCATGTCACCCAGCGCACAAGACGCTTTCCTTCTTTCGACGATGGGTATGCGCATCGATCAAGTCATCAAGTTTGTCATTGCGTTTATGACCGTGTACGGTGCGCTTCTCTACACCCTCTGGAATTAACGCGTAGCAACTGAGCCTAGTACTACAGGAGCTTACTTGGTTATGGTGGTCATGGCATTATACACCTCGCGTCCGTATACACACTGTCGTGCCTAAGATTGCAAGCCAATCCCCCCTTCTTAGAACTCGAAGAGAAAATTCCACGAGAGCTCTCTGGCTTCTCGCTGCACTCCTTGTCACCTTTTGTCTGACCACGATCTTCGGTGGCATGACGATCACCGTTCTGCAAGGTGCCATACGAATTGTGCTCATTGAGAGCACACCGGATACTCCGCTTGGACTTCGTATCATGCGGTACGCTGCGTGGTTGCAGTCTATCCATGTAGATTTGGTCCAAAGCTGGGTGGCGAGTACGGCGGATGCTGGGCTATTGGTGAGTCTCCTGTCCGTAAAAACGTCAGCGCCTACCTGAGTTTGAATCGAATAGTTCATCATCAGTGACGTTCTCGTTGCGTGGAGAGCAATAGCGATATGGCCAGGGTACTCCGCCTTTGGGAGAACCTTGAAGCTCGCTCTCTGTTGTTTGATCTTTCTTTCATTCGGTAAGTTTTCGTGTTCTTTCCCTACTGGCTGTGTCTCCGTATTACTAAATGAGGTGGGCTTCGTATGATAGGATTCTGGCTCGCCGATGTCGGCATCCAGACTCACCGTTCGATTCATCCTCAAGGAACAAACGGGGGAAAGTTCATCTACAACACTGATATATCCGCGATCTTACCTATCGTGTCCTCATCTGCGAGCACTGCCGCTAATATTCTTGCGACGGCCATGTTAAACAAGTGTCTGAAACGCCAATGATCTCTGCCTCCTTCATCCCCAAAAGCTAGTAATAGGATTGAAGATACGACACCGTGAAATTCACGACCAAGATCGGCGGATCAAGCTTCTCGGCTCAGCTGCGGGGATGAAAATAAGTGAAGCATGCACCCAACTCGTCTCACGGCTGTCCTTTTGAACCTCCACCACAAGCTGCAGCCGGAACCGACGCAAACACATCTTTACAACTCTAAAGTCGTACCTATATGCTCTCCGTCACCAACACTATCGACACCATATGCGATGACGCCACAACAGATCTCGTCCTACGATCATCCGATGGAGTGAACTTTCGCATCTTCAAGCTCTTCGTTTCTCTCCATTCTTCTGTCTTCTCAGGCATGTGGAATTTACCACAGATCACAAGCGACACCGCGCATACTATCTATTCGTGGGTGGAAGTGTCTATCCTAGACGTGTTCGACAAAGCTGGGGAACTCCGCCTTCTTCTAGCGCAGTGCGACCCTCGGAAGCTACACATCCCGGAAAGCCTCGACGAATACATGTCCGTGCTGATAATGGCTGAAAAGTATGCCATGGATCCACTCATCGACAGGAAGGAGAGGGAGCTGCTTCATTCCAATCACATTAATGACAATCCTCTCGACGCGTATTGTCTCTCCACGAGATTTCGTTTCGCTGGATGCGCCCGCCAAGCCGTCCGTCGTGTTGCGGTTCAGCTGCCCTTCGAAGCTTACCCGCTAACGCCCACACGAAGCTCATATCCGGGCACAAACTGCAGTGTCCAGACGTACCATCATCAGGTGCATCAGGCGGTACAGGACCTCTTCAACTTCATGCACATGGGGTCCAGACTCGGACTACTTCGGCGACGGTGATTTTGCCGCTGATATGGACTCAACCACCATTGACGATGTACTGCACTTGGTCAAACTTCCCCTTGGACCACGCCGTTGTACCTGTCCCCCCATCGAAGAATCCAGCGTTTGTCTTCATGCATATTCCGGGCCCACCTGGGCCGGACGAGTATGCCATCCCTCAGCATTTAGTTGACGCCTTTAGAGCGTGTGGGCGGCAACTTGTCCATTGCATAGATCCTCACGCAGCGGTTTTCACCATGTGTTTTATGAAGCACGGCTGTTCAGTTGCAGAGAAAGAAATTCATGCGATGCGGAGTGGGCTTGTTGGAATTTGTTGAGAAAGAGATCGACAAGATGAGCTTTGATTTGCTGTGTTATGAAGCGAGTACTTATTCTGTGATGTTCGACCTTCAGATCAAGCTCCAGCTCTCATGGGCTCCCGAGGAGGCGTAGGACAGAGACGCGGTAGTTGAGCCTGTTTGAGGCTTCGAAAAAGTACTGAGGACCGCTGCAGGACTGTCAGGTCAACTTGCGATCGAACTCGAGGAACCTGAAAAGAATTGGGCTCGGAGCAGTCTATGTTTGTTGCGATTGTAGATATTGTTCCCCTGTAATTATTCACATCTCACTATATCTCTATCTAGCACGACATTGTTTTCCCGGATGCACTCCAAGCAAACTCTCTAGCGAGCCGTGTCTTCTTTGAGTTCGGACCGACGTCTCTGAGCGACGCTCGGAATAAGGCCGGCAAGTCGGAGGAGCAGTCAGCGCAATTGTGCTTGGCGCCGTAACCAAGCTTGAGACTCGACCACGATCATGGAATGGATTCTCGTCGTACCAGGAGTCGCCTTCTCATCGCTGTTCCTCGCGTACATACATTCCCTGTTACACACGATTCAAGGAACCTGCTGAAAGCTTCACAACAATGGCAGGCAATTTGCCAATTCGGGGCTCCTTCGCGAACCATCTTAGCTCAATTCATGCATCATGCCATGAGAGCCTTCCTTCGGTATTCGGCCTCCTTTTGAGGGACTAGTAAAATGCTCCAGTGGGAGATTCTTCTCACGATATTCTGTTTCTTCTTTTTCTTTATTTCCACATTCTAGTACTCTGCGTTGTCGCCTGAAAAACCTTCCAGAATGCTTCGACAATGGATGTTGCTCATTTGTCTTGGTGGAACAGCGTTGGCGGCCTCTCATGTCGAACTCCAGGCCACGACAGTGGAGGTACCGTTCGCAGCAGCTGCTTCCGCGATCTCTTCCATCTTTACCCTCACAACCTCCTCGATCCAACCGTCCCCAATCGTCAATCCTATCGAGCGCACTGACTCGGGAAGCCAGCACCCAGATACACACCTCTTATCGTCGCTGCTCTTTACAGCAGTCCAGAATACATCCATCCCGTCAAGTGAAGTCCAAACAGAGACGTTACCCGGCACCTCTGCTTCTTCCACCCGCCTCGCCAAGTCACCTGGCCAGACCAAGTTCAAGTTGGATCCCACGACTCTCCTCATGCGAGAACGCCGCATAGGGCTGATCATGTGGAGCATAGGTTCCCCATCGAGCATCTCGAGTTGGTGAGGCATCCTTCTTTCTTCCAGTCAAGCCGTGCCTCGAAACTAATCACATTCGACAACAGGATCCGCACTCTCTCTTCTGACGGTAAATGGTCTGACTCACAAGTCAACTACGCAACCGGCTGCGCCGCCCAACGCGCCTCCTGGCCCGCCTCCGAACATCTCAGACGAGTACAGATCATGTCCGCTGCGTGGCATGGGGGGATGAAGCATGTGAATGTTGAGCAGTGGGTGGGGAATGGTGAGCTGAGGGACGCGGTGGATAGAGCGCTGGAGTGGTGGTTCGTGAGGGACTTTGATAGGATGGGGTGTTTAGTTGATGGAGGTGAGTTGCTCGACGGTCTTTTTGGGCCTAGATGTGCTGAATCAGGTTTGGGGACAGGGAAGAGCGATTGTCCGTGTGGAACACCAGGTGCGCTCTGTGAGGCGTTGAAGAGCTTCTGCTGACGACGAGAACAGGAATGTGGAATACGAATTGGTTCTCAAACGTCAGTCTTGCCTTTCGTCCAGCAAGCTCAACGCTCACACCTTCTATGATCGCTTCTAGGTCATCCTTGTCCCTAGACTCCTCGGCCAAGCCTGCCTCCTCCTGTCCTCCCCTCCCGAATCATCGCTCCCCACCCTCAGCCCCACGCAACTCGGCAACTGCACCAAGATCCTTCTTCGAGGATACGGCACCTTCGACCACGGGTACGGCTTCTCCGTCGGCGCAAACGTGATGGATATAGCGAAGTCAGGGATAGATGAGGGTTTGTTGATTGGGAATATCACCATGCGTGCGTTTCCCTTTCCACTTTCACGTTCCTACTTGTACTCAAGAGCTGACACGCATTCTTTTGCAGTGGAAGACGCATATCGACGCGTTCGGCTTGAAGGCAAGATCCAAGTCGAAGACCACACAGATGGGATCCGACCGGATGGGAGTTTCAGCCAGCATATCGGGCTGATTTACAATGGGAACTATGGGAAGGATTAGTACGTTCTCGTTCACTCGTCTCCTTCCTTTCCTCGACTGACCACTTTGTCATCCACTAGTCTGAACTCCGTCTTGGAGATGGAACTCGTCGCGGGTGGAACGCCCTACGCTGCCAATGCCGCTGCAGTCACTTCCTTCGAGACGTTGGTCGATGCGGATAGATGGATGGTGTATCATAACGTGCAAACGGGCGTCACGCACTGGGATTTCAGCGTCATTCCGAGATTTTTGGTTATGCCCGTTGCGGATAATGCGTGAGTCTCTCCTCGATAAAACGAGGTCCTTACTACCGCGTTGTTGATAACCTTTGTGTATCTTAGAGCTAGCGCGAATCTTCGGATTAACTTGACGAATGTACGGACGTTGGGCGAGCTGTTGGATTCGGATGTTGTCAAGACGTTTGCGAGCGAGCTTTCTGGGTCTAGTACGAGTGCGAATATTGGAAGTATCGTTGGGGATCGTGTGTTCTATAATAGCGATTACTTGGTGAGCTCCGGCGTTGCCTTCATCTCAGCGTTGTGCTGATGGAATGTGATTTACTGTATAGGTCCATCGAGGAACAAGTTACGTCTCGACACTGCGGATGTACTCGACGAGGACGGTGAATAGTGAATGCATTAACTCTCAGAACGTGAGTCCCGGTTTCAACGAGGTCATCCATTGTTGTATTATTGAACACTTCTTGATTACAGACTCTCGGCTTCCATCTCGCCGACGGTACACGGTACACCTACGTCCACGGCGCCGAATACGAAGATATCTTCGGCGCTTGGGACTGGAACCTCATCCCCGGTACGACCACCGACTACGGCGCAACACCTCTCAGCTGCAACCAGCTCCACCACGAAGGAATCGAATCGTTCGTCGGAGGCGTCACTACAGGCATCACCAGCATCGGCGTCATGAAGTACACGAACCCCATGACGAGACAGCTCAGCTTCCAGAAAGCGTGGTTCTTCCTGAAGGGGGAAAGAGAGCACGTCATAGTGAAGAACATCACCTCCTCTTCCTCTTCTCTGGTACTCTCTGTTCTCGATCAGAAGCGACACAACGGGCCTGTGCTCGTCGACGGGAAAGACATTGCGGATGTGTCGGAGTGGGCTGATGGTGGTTCGACTTATCGAGACGTCAGGTCCCTGTGGCATGACAACGTAGGATACATCTTTCCTCGTTCGATCCTCGGCAGCATCCTCGGCACCGCTGCCCCACTCGTCGTGAAAGTCGGCGAACGACCAGGGAACTGGAGCATGATCGGCACGTCAACTCAACCTCCCTACACCGCCAACCTCTTTACTGCGTATTTCGACCATCCTTCTCAACCTGGTCTGAACGAATACGCACCGGTTTCGTATACCTCCTTTCCAGCCATCTCTTCGGTCGACTTTGCATCTTTGCTGGAAAGACCGGATTCGACGGGGGTATTTGAGCTGAAGGAGGATGATGCGTCTATCTCGGCTCTCATGGATACAACCCATTCCGTCCTCTACGCCGTATTCTGGGACCCAGCAGGAGGCGCAATCACCTTCTCCTGTCCGAGCACACTACCGGCAATGATGACCAGTGACAGCGCCGTCGTGATGATTCTCGATTTACAGAGCGGTGATTTGACAATATCTGATCCGACGCAGAGGTTGGCTGGGGTGAATTTGATGCTGCAGGGGCATTGTGTGGGTGGATCGCAAAGGGTGTGGGTGGAGTTTCCGAGTGGGGAGAGGAGGGGGAGTAGTGTTACGAAGAATGTTTTGGGGAAGGGAAGGCGGAGGGGGCATGGGAGGAGGGCGGGGAGAGGGCATTAGGTTTGGACTATGATTGAGTTGTATTGTATGCGCTTGGACATGGATGGTGCAGTGTACTTGTTTGTCAGAGAATGTAGGGTCGGGATTAATCGGCTTCTCCGGATCCGGCTTATCCCTTGGGTTGTTCATCGGGCTTCTTCCGAGTGTAGACGTTATAGGCCTGTTTAGCAACGTACATGTCGAATCCAAATCCTCGCTGGTCCACATTGCAGTTGGTCCTTCTGCGCTACACTCTTACTCTTTGAATACCGCTCGTCTCTTCGTCAGAGTCCCCACATCACGAGGAATGCCACGTCCTCTTGTTAGGCAAGACGTAGCCGACGAGGGCGTCGCTCGATCTTGCAAGACTCTCCTCGAATTGCAGCAGCGCAGTGCTGAATACCCACTAAACTCACTAGCTACGTCAGCGTCCAAGAAAGTGGAAGGATGGGCGCACTACCCAAGCCCTTTTCGCGGACTCGGTGGTGATGGATGGGACTTTGACAATGCGGACATGCCTAGGGCGTTGGTGGAGCTGAAGATGTGCGCCGTGTCGAATGAGATCAGGGAGAAGGATAGGTGGTGGGAGAAGATGCGTGATGAGTCGGTTCGAGCGAAGTGGAGGAAGGAAGTCGAGGTTCATGAGGAAGCTGAGGAGAACGTGGGGCGGAAGCTCACGGACAAGATGGTGCATCTTTTTCACTGCTACAGTTTGCCCCGTATTGACCTCAGGCTCGCTAGATTGACTACGTATTCCAGGAGCTCGAAGGGTATTCTGCCATCCGGGACTCTGCTACGGACATCCAGCTTGCCTGCTTTGAACGCGTCTGGCGCTCGGACTATCTCATCCCATCTTCTTTACGCCAAGATCTCCTTGTGGCCTCTGCGCTTCTCCAGAGCTTCTCTCCACCAGACTGGCGCGCCGGCTCTGACGGCCAAGTCCTCGACCTCGTCCACCCTTCTCTGTATCCTATCATCTACGACCACACGCACGCATGGCACCCCGACGACGGCCAGTTCAAGCCTCTCGAGGCGCCGAGGCCACTTCCTGGATCTTCAAACACGCATCTCTCCCGCCACTTCTGCTGGCTTCCGTCAGACTTCTCCATCGCGCCCGACGGCACGGCCAAACTGATCTCTCCCTATATTAACAACATCGACGCCCAAGCACATCCTTCGCTGAACAGGATCATTACCTCGCTCGTCCAAGCTGCCGTCCCGCTCTGGGAGCGCGTGCTCGCTTCGCTCATCACGCCTCTCAGTCTATACCGCATGAAAACAGAAGGCAAATCATACGTGTACACCAACCACTGTCATGGTTGGGTCAAGTCGATCGCGTGTGTCTGGAAGGACTGTGTACCGCCCTATCCCGAGGACGACTACGACGACGAGGATACAGACAAGTGGTATGCGACTCAGACGGATAAGTTTCGGATGCCTGATGTGGAGAAGAGGTATGATGGGCGGCTGGAGGCGGCTGTGCAGAAGAGTTTGGAGACGATGGAGGAGTGCGGGGCGAGTTTGAAGGGGAAGACGGTGCAGGTTATTGTGAAGATGGTGAATGTTGTGTTGACGCCGGAGAAGCCGGAGTATGGGGGTGGGACGTGGCATGTGGAGGGGATGGAGAATGAGCACATTGTCTCGACGTTCATCTACGTCTGTCTTTTGCTGTGGCTCACTTCTTTAAGCTCAATCTTTCCTCTATGCAGTACTACGCCGAGGACAACGTCTCCGAGTCTACCATTTCCTTCCGCGCAGCCACAAACCAACCGTTCTTCCACGATCAAGAAGACAACTATTGTATGAGAACGCTGTACGGACTCGACAGGTGCTCCTTGCCTTCCACGATGCGCGTGCTTTATCTGACATCCTCGTCAAACCCCATCAGAGACGAAATCTGCGTGCAAGAACGAGGCAGCGTCACAACCTACCAACACCGCTCCATCGCCTTTCCCAACATCTACCAGCACCGCGTCTCGCCCTTCACCCTCCACGATCGTACAAAACCTGGTCATCGCAAAATCATCGCCCTCCTCCTCGTCGACCCGACCATCTACATCCCCTCAACGACACAGATCCCACCCCAACAAACCCATCTCTACGAACGAGCCATCGTCAAAGACAGTGTGCTACTTGCTCAGAAGTTGCCAGTGGAGCTGAGGCAGAAGATCGCGGGGAGCTTGGGAGGGGGTTTGATGGGTCGGGAGGAGGCGGAGGAGGTAAAAGCGAGGTTTGTGGGGGAGAGGGCGATGGATAGGGAGAGGTATGGGGGTGAGAATGAGTTATTTGGGTTGACGTTTGAGTTGTGGTGTGTGATCAACGTGTTGTGCTGTATTCTGGATGGGCCTGATGCGCTTCGTATCTTCAGCGAGCACTAGGGTATATGAGAAAACGCTGTAGTGGCGTTGTATGGGGCCCGGGTGGGTTAGTGGGAGGGAGAGTAGGGGCGGAGGAGACGCGGAAAGAATGTGGATAAAGGGGATGGTCGTAAGGTCTTGAGACCGGGGATGTCATGTGTATCATCTTCTCGATTCACGAATCTGCTGTAGACTGTAGTAACATTGCCACCCTGAGCAGGTTGAGCCTCCCAGGAACATCTCAAGGCTGATGAATGCATTGACAGAGCTCCTCTCAGCAACACGTCTTCGAACCATGCTCGGTGCAACCTCGTCTTGACATCTCCTCAAGAACGAATCCTTGCATTCATGACTTGGCTCCTCCCCTCCGTGTCATGCGGACGTCTGTCAGTAACGAGACGGGCGTCCGTATGCTTGAGAAGGAGTATTCCACCTGTGCGAAACACTGGTTCAGCATTTGTTATAACGGTCTGCGAGAGCGTTAGCTCGTACCTGGGTGTGTCAATCAT
>ML178877.1:56377-79857 GCA_004369125.1 Pterulicium gracile
ACTTCTTCTTCACCACGGAAGTCGGAGCTAGGGAAGAAGAGATCGACGTGCATCGCATCTTCTCCATCATGGGACTTGTGGCTGCGGGAAGACACAAATTGCCTTGAAGTTCATACATGGTTCAGTGAGTCGGAGGTACGTCGTGAGGATTGTCGCTTGCCTGGTTCGTTCTGACAGTCCTTCAAGAATTCCTCCTACTTTCATATTCTACATCGACGGAACAAGCGAGATCACCCTCCGGTCCAGCTTTACTTCAATTTCGAAGGCGAAAGCTGTTGGAAATGACGCTGATGCAGCGCTAGCGTGGCTCTCTCAGCTGGACCATGCGTTCTTCTTGTACATTGACAACGCAGACGATCCGGATGTTGATCTAAATGCCTACTTTCCCCAAACAACACGCGCTTCTATCCTAATCACCACACGCCTTCGCGAAGCAGAGCAGAACTACTGGAGCGGTTCGGGGTCTGTGATCCATCTTGGACCTCTCGACGAGACTGAGGCAAAAGATCTCCTACTGCGTTCGGCAGGATTACCGCTAAGCGGTACACAGGAAAACGACATTGCCACTTTAGTAAAGGTGAGAAGATCCTATCGCGCATCGTGTTTGCGGCGTCTTATACTCGTTGTAGGAGCTTCATTCGCATTCTCTCGCTATAGTTCAGGCCGGAGCTGGCATTTTCAACATGGGCCTCACAGCCGGCGCGTATCTGAACCTGTTCCGGTCCATGAGGACTAAACTCATGAACGGGGTGAATGATCGCGTCAAAAGCAAAGCTCTCGGTGGATACCTCCAGAACGTGTACACCACATGGATGCTGAGCTACCAGCATCTGAGCTCGTTGGCAGCGCAGCTTTTCCGAATGTGTGCGTATCTTCATCACAGCGGAATCCGAGAAGACCTCTTCTTTGGCTCACTAGTGTCCATGCCACGCGTCCGCGAACTAACCATTCCTTACACGCCCGCCGAAGCTGCTGCGTTCGACTCTCTGAACCTGTTTCTGCAAAATTTTGTAGAAGTCGGCACAGGGTTCTGGGACCAACACAGATTTCGAACATGCATGCAGGAGGTCTGTTCGCATTCTCTCCTAGATTTCGACAGCGAGAACGAAGCCTACCGGGTTCATCCACTGGTACAAAGCCGTCTTAAAGAGCTGGAAGATAACCGGACGTCGGCAACGTTTCTCTTAGCAACAAGCGGCTTCACGTGGTGGAACGATACAGCCCAGATTTTGCGTCTAGCATCTCACGTCGAAGTCGTGCTGCAGCCGCTGGGCAGCAGTGAAGCCGACGGTGACGTTGGCTATTTTTTGCACCCATAAGCTGCTGAAAGCTTCGTTCACGTCCTGTGTGTTGGAGGACGATACGCGAAGGCGGAGCCAATAGCAGTTAATGCACTCAACGTCACAACGGCGAAGTTAGGGAACACTCACACCGATACGCTCGCCGCATCGTCAAACCTGGCCTCCATATTGGGGTACCTCGGACGCCAAGGAGATGCTGTAGCCATGTGCAGAAGTCTTTTCGGGGCATACTCAACGACGCTTGGTCCTCGTCATCCAACGACGCTGGCTGCTGCAACGAACTTGTCCTGTAGGCTCAGCGACCTGGGGAATCGGCGCGAGACGGAGCAGATACAGAGAGAAGTATTGAAGCAGCATCTGACGACGTTCGGACCGGATCACTTGCAGTCCGTTCAGAGTCTCGGCCATCTTGCATTGACAGTTGGTCTTCTGGGAGACCGCCGTCAGTCAGAGCAGATGCAACGCCGGGTGTTCGAAAAGTACCAGGCGATGTTTGGATTGGAACACCGACAAACAATGCTAGCACTGGCCAATCTAGCTTCTTCGCTAGCAAGCCTAGGGAGACACCCCAAATCGGAGCAGATGAAGAGAGTGGTCGTCGAATGGAAGAGGCAGATCTACGGCGTTGGACATCCTGAAACCCTTGAAGCGCTCACCGGCCTGGCTCTCAGCGTCTCAAGAGACTCGGGTAGGCATGAAGAGGGAAGACCGATGTTCGAGGAGGTCTTAGAACGTACCAAGGAAGCTCTGGGCAGCCAACATAAGACTTAGATCCAGGCACAGGCGAATCTTGCCGCGGTTTTGGGGCAGACAGGAGGTGAGGCTGCTGCAGAGACTGTTTTTACAGAGCTTCTCGAGAAACGGTGTCGTACTTTGGGCACCGATCACCGGGAGACCATTCTTAACCGCGGAAATCTCGCTCGTTGCATCTCTCTTCAAGGGAGATCCGCAGAACGGAGCAGCTAGAGCGTCAAGTGTTGAAGCAGCAGAAGAAACAGAACGGAGATCAACACCCAGATACGATCCATGCGCTCGGCAACCTGGCGTGGACATTGACGCGGATGGGTGAGCACTACGAGGCCGAGAATTTGCAGACTGTCGTTCTGGAGAGCAGACGATCAATGTATGGAGACGGACATCCTGACACGGTTCGAGCGATGTGGAACCTGGCTACAACGTTTCACGAGATGGGGAGATTTGAAGAGGCAGAGGTGATGCACAGGCAAGTGGTGGAGAAACGTGCTGAGATCTTCGGCGCAAGCCACCGCTTGACTATTCTAGCCAGAGACAGCCTCCAGAAAACGATAGATGCACTCCGCGCCAAAGGCAGCGCGGCACCAGTGGCGGTCCAGAGTCTGGATACACTTATTTCCTAGGTTTCTTCTCTGTCCCTTGGAGAACCTATTGCAGTTCCCCTTCCAACCGGGCAAGACTTTGGGCTCAAACGACGTTTAGTAGCGAAACTCTTTGGAAAGACCAGGATCAAATCGGTGAGATGACCTTTCCGAAGAAGCTGCACGTTTTTGGCCGGTTTCACTAGTGACTTCAGGTGGATGGTAGCCAAGGGTGGATGGTAGCCGAGGGTGGATAGTTGAATCAAGTTAGCACAACGCTCTGGATCAATTGAGGGAAAATGCTGATCGCCACGCGATGCTATGAGAAAAGGAATCACTCCGAATCGTTTCGACAACTTGGACCTCAGGCTGTACTCTTATGAGCTTGCGTCACCACGCTGACTTTGCTACCTCTGCTTGCTGTATAGGCACCATAGCTGAGTGAATGGGACGTCTTTGTAGTTGAATATGCCTGCCCAAAGAATAACGCTGTGACGCATTCGTCGCCTGTAATGAACGCCTTCTGAAGACGAATTATTAACAGGTTTGATCTACTATTGAGTAAGATCAGTTTGGTTGTTGCGTCTCTGCGTCTCTGCATGTCTGACTCTGCTCGGGCTATTGTCGTCTTCACAATGGCGATTGTATTCTTGCTAATTTGGCTGGCCAGTCTCAGAGAATTAGTACTCTGACTCGTTTGCTCTGTCCCCACCCGTCAACCTGCATCACCTCTACTCCGGATCCTCTGCCACTTACCCCGACTCCAGCTCTCGTACAATCGTCATGCCAGTCGACGTCGATCCACGCAAGACAATCTTAGAATATCTCATGACGCCTCAGATGAGAATCTGCAGTACGAGGCCAGCGTCATATTCAAACGCTACGCAGTCACCAAATCGATCTCCATCCGAGTCTCGACCTCGGCATATTACTTCCTAATGAACAGGATGGACCCCAGCAAAAAGCACTTCTGCGCGCATTCCAGAGTGAACGAGGACCAGGAGACATCGAAGGATTACGCGATGGTTCCGTGCATGGAGTACTTCAAGATGGACGAGGAGGGAAAAAACGATTTTGTGATTCATCTGTTGTCGTAACACAGTTGCCTCGGCCCTATCCGCTGGACATCAACACGGGCCCGAGCACGATCTGGCAAATCCATTCCAATGCACGGCGTGGTGGGGTTGGTGCGGGGTCTCCACTTCGGACAGAGAATCACTCAACGAGCATTACAAGGAGATATACATGTGAGAGCCTTTTTACTGTAATTCATCGTGTTACGTGCCAAACAACTAACATAGTTCATAGTCACGGTGACCATCGTCCTTGGGCGGACATGATGAGTGAGTTGAGGGAGACGGCTAGCGACGAGGAAGCACGTCAGATGAAGGAGCCGTATAACGCGCTGCCCTTGATGCCTCATGAGTGGTGGGATAACCAGGATGTGTACCTTTTCAAGCCTGAGGAAGAACTTGCTTTGTAGTGCATACCGCATGTGTTTTGTCTGTAATCGAGTATGTCTATGAATGGCATCATCACGACGCGCCACGGTGCTTACACTCCTCTCTTTCGTTCCCAGTCAAGTACGCGTGCGTAAAGTTTCTGTCCAAGAGTACGGAGCTCGTGCAGAGTTAGGTAGTGAGGAATCAGTTGCTTGTCCATGGAGTACGCCGGAGTTTTTTCCGACCTGAGCACCGACCAACGCGTCAATAACCAGCAGAAATCATGACTATAGTACACATCGGTACCCTCTTCCTCCATTCGGCAATCCCAATTTCTCATTCACTTGATAGACAAGCCTGAGGCAAGCACACCGAAACATCCCCATAGCAAAGACCCCCACCTCGTGACGAAGTCCCAATATATACCGCTCTATCTCCCTCGCGCCCTACGAACTCGACCCACTATTCCACCCATCCTTCAGTGCTCGCTGTGAAATAACGCATCAGCCCTTGCACAAACACCCATATCAAAAGCACATACAACATATTAAACGTCAACCCGAAGAACGAATTCTCCCCTTCATATCTTCCCGCATCCACCGACCTCTCCTCCATGAACCTCCCCCTCACCTCCCCCGCCTCCTCCTTACTCATCTTCCCCTTCAAATCCTTAACGACCTTCCCCCTCAACTCCACCGGCATCTTCTTGGCGAATAGCTCGCTATCCTCCATGATGGCACGTTTGTACAGGTGGTCTTGCTGCGGTGGGATCTGGGTGGCGGAGGTGATGTAGATGGTGGGATCGACGAGGAAAAGGGCGACGATTTTGCGGTGGCCGGGTTTGGTGCGGTCGAGGAGGGTGAAGGGGGAGACGCGGTGTTGGTAGATGTTGGGAAAGACGATGCAGCGGTCTTGGGAGGTTGTGACGCTGCCGCGTTCTTGTACGCAGATGTCGTCTCTGATGGATAGAGAGAAGGGTGTTAGAAGACGAGTGTCAGAGGGGGACAGAGATGGCAGCGTACCTGGTTATACCGTACAGCGTCTTCATGCAGTAGCCGTCGTCTTGGCCGTGGTAGAAAGGTTGGCTCGTGGCCGCCCGGAAGGAGAGTGTAGATCTGGAGATGTTCTCCTCGTCGTAGTACTGTACCGTCAAACATGATGAGCGCAGAGAGGAGAAAACGCCCAGAAAACCACGTACGTAGATAAACGTCGACACGATATGCTCATTCTCCATCCCCTCAACATGCCACGTTCCACCCCCATACTCCTCCTTCCCCGGCCCCAACACGATATTCGCCAACTTCACAATAACCTGCACCGTCTTCCCCTTCAACCCCGCCCCGTACTCCTCCATCGTCTCCAACCCCTTCTTCACAGCTTCCTCCAACCCCCCTTCATATGCGCCCACGGCATCAGGCAACTCAATGTGCTCGCTCTGCTTCTCGTACCATTTGTCCTGATCCTCCTCGTACTCTTCCTCGTCTTCACCCTCTTCGGGACAGGGAGCTTCGCCATCCTTCCAGATGCACGCGATGGAGTTGACATTTTCGGGATTGTTGGCGGTGACGCTACACGACAATCCTTCCTGCTCAATCCTATACGGACTAAGAGGTGACAGCAACGACGCAAGAACGCGGTCCCAAAGCGGAATGGCTGCTTGGACGAGGGAGGTGATGACACCGTTCAGCGCAGGATGTGTCCGGGCGTCGATGTTGTTGATGTAGGGGGAGACGAGCTTGGCGGTGCCGTCGGATGCGATGGAGAAGTCGGAGGGAAGCCAGCAGAATTGCCTGGAAAGATGCATGTTGGGAGATCCGGGGAGCGGCTCTGGCGCTGAGAGGGGCTTAAATTGGCCGTCGGAGGAAGGGTGCCAGGCGTGCGTGCGACCGTAGACGATCGGGTAGAGAGAGGGATGGACGAGGTCGAGGACTTTGCCGTCTGAGCCGGGGTGCCAGTCTGGTGAGGATGAGGACTCGAGAAGGGCCGAAGCGGCGAGAAGATCATCGCGCAGAGACAGTGAGATGAGATTATCTGAGCGCCAGACACGCTCGAAACAAGCAAGCTGAATGTCGGTGGTAGGATCTCGGACGGCGGCGTAGCCTTTCAGCTCCTGGAACACGTAGTCGATCTGCAAACAAGGAAAACGTCAATGAGGCCCTAGCGCGAACACTGCTAGGAGACGTACCATCTTGTCCGTGAGCTTCCACTTCGCGTTTTCCTCGGCCTCCTCATGCGTCTTCACCTCCTCCCTCCACTTCCTCAAGATCTTCTCGTCGTTCATCTTCTCCCACCACCTCTCCTTCTCCCGAATCTCGTTCGACATGGCGCACATCCTCAGCTCGACCAGGGCCCTAGGCAAATCCGCGTCGTCAAACTCCCACGCGTCATGTGAAAGCCCTTCGAGTCCACGGAAAGGATGTGGGTAGTGCGCCCAACCCTGTCCTGCTTCCTCGTCCGAGGATGAAGAGTTGGCAATAGAGCCATGGCTGGCCTTGAGCGAGTCGAGAAGAATCTTGCAGGAACGTGCGACTCCTTCGTCGGGTACATCTACAGGTGCATCTGCAGACATTTGTGGAGCCTTTGATTCTAGAAGAGGCTAGAGAAGTTCGGTGCTAGGAGTGCAGAAACTCGGTTAGAAGCCTTGTCCGACGGTGTTTTGGGATATGGAGGAACCTGCTGTTTGCCTAAAGTATGCGAGAGGATGAAGGACGGAAGAGAAATGCCACAAACCACTTGACTTGCCCCTAGCAGGGTCAAAGTAATGAAATTCAGTCAAAAAACAGCTTGACGTTGACGTCTGTAGGCACGCTGTTCATTGTTATGTATCGCAATTGAGTCAGAGGGGGTCACAGGCGCAAGTGTTTGCAGCAGAAAAAACAAGTTGAAAGGGTATATTTGACTAGGAAAGCTGAAGCAATTGCTCTGGGCTGGAAGAGATCTGGAGGAGGTTTGTGAAGGTAGTAGAGAAGAGAGAAGCGCGAGGAAGGGCAGTTGGACGGCGGTTATCGCGTGCCGACGTTCCTTGTCCTCTCCGCTCGCGACCTCAACACCACACTCCGTTGGCTATTCTACCAATTCTAGATCTGCTGCTACATCAACTAATTCTCCATACCTCTGCTAACAACTTCTAAAATGCCCCCAGTTTAAATTAGCGCCACTTCTCGTGCATGCGTGTCAATCCGACCATCCGACCAGCTTTACATCCACTGCCGCAGCTTTATTATCCTCTCTTCCGAGGTAGACGCACTGAGCAGAAACGACGTGGTCTTGGATAGACATTGGAAAAAATCTGCGACGATTCTGGCTATCACCTGTCACACTCTCCGGCTCCGATATGAGATGGAAGGTTATTCGCTGTGGTTTCCGGAAGCTCGCTGCTAGGTGGTAAAAGCGAAGCCGCTCTGTCTCCAAGTGGTAGTGACTGAGCAGGGATGTTGTCGGTTTGTGCTGCCCGTTTTCTCTCCAATTCGGGCTCTCACTGCATGCCATTCCCATAAGTACCAGCATGGTTTCATACTCACATCTCCATCTTCCTCTTAGACTCTCGCTCTCTACTACATCTTCTTCCTCACCCAGGACATCACCGCTCTTTTCCATCTCCCATCCCAACAACACCCAGCCTTTCACATCGCAATGTTCGCCAAGCTCTCCACCGTTGTCCTCCTTGCCGCTGTCACCGGCACTTTCGCTGCCAAGATGCAGCCCCGTGGCGACCTCCCACACGCGCAGTACACGGGCACAGAGTCCAACACCCAATGCAGCTCTGGAAGTACGTCTGTCGTCTCTTAATTCTGCTTACTCTCAGTCCCTAACCACATTTTTCGTTTCCATCCTATTTGTACAGCCGTTCAATGCTGCAACAACGTCGCCGCAGCCGGTAGCGAGAATCACGCCGCCATCCTCCAGGCGCTCGACGGCGTTGGCTTCTTCAAGGATATCGCCGGTACACTACAGGGTAACTCGGGCTCTTTCGGCCTCCAGTGCAACCCTATCAGTGCATTCGGAGCTGGAAGCGGCTCTGCCTGGTGAGTGGTTGAGAGATCGAGTTCGCATAACAGGATGAGATTCTGATTTTTGTTCCAGCCAAGGTCAGACGGTGTGCTGCGATCACACCAAGAATGGTACGTCTTTCGTGGTACTTCCGCTCACCGCTCAGCTATCTCTCTGCTGATGTGTCATCAACAGGCGGTAGCATAGGCTTTAATTGCATGCCTTTCAATTTGAACCTTTAGGTCGGCGATGCGTTCGACACGCTACGAGACCTTTCGTATGATAGGAATAGACTCCAAGCTGAGGTCCAGAAGACTAATGCCTTTGCCTTTGCTTTTTTGCTGCCTTGATACCCTGAACTCCGATTCGTGCGACCTATGCTACCCTTGATCCATACAACACCAAGTTCTGCTCTGCCCTTTGTACCCGCGCCTACTTACTCTATGAATAACAAGCATTTGGTTCTCTTATGAGATTCAATTCCAACAACCACAGATCACGTCTCGATTCGCTTCAAAAAGACTTGAGCTCCAAATGCTCCAGGTACGCCTCTGCATTTCGCGCTTAGCACAACCATCTGAAAATAACTGCTCACCGCCGCTCGGAGTGGGCAGTGCGCATGCATCGACTGCGCATGCCGAATGCGCATGCTCGCTTTGGTACCCACAAGTTTCGAGGCAGAAAATGTGATTGTGATAGATGATTGTACAGCATATACTAGTTTGCGCGTGACATATCCTACGCCCTAACTGTTCGATCGGTGAAGTCCCTGCTGGAACGGCGAGAAGAAACGGGAGAGAAGGGTTTTTGGCCGTGGTCGCTGAGTCAGTTTGACTGTCGCATCCGAGTCTTTGGTAATAGGGCTCGCGCCGGTAGGAGAGCTGATTGTGGGTGTTACAAACGTGGCGGTCTGTTGCTCGTGGGGAGTCTCGTTTGACGTAAGAACGGGAGCGACGGAGGGGGATGGTGAAACATGAAGGGACGATAGCTGGGAGGTATCGTGGGAGGCATCGGTACTCCGACGCCTGAATGAAGAGGGATCAACAGTGGGCATACTCTCCCTGGGATCTCGAAGCCGGTCGAGTGTCCACTGTAGGTTGACTTGCATGGTGAGTGTATCGGGATGATTGTCACCAAGACTTTGTGTGCAAGATTCCAGGGCTTGACGTTCAATATGCTCTGCCTCAGCGTGCTGACCGCTGTGAGAGATCGTCCACCCAAGTTTCGCCAGTGCGCGGATAGTGTCAGGATGATCCACCCCAAAGGCCCGCCGTCTCCACTCTAAGACCTCGGTCTCCATCTGTCTCGCTTCCTCGTAGCGTTCCAACCGCTTCAATGTCGACGCAAGGTTGGCCAGCGCCAACATGGTATCGGGATGGTCCATCCCAAGTAGACAACGTCGCTTCTCCAACACCTCTTTGCCTGTATTCTCCGCCTCCTGGTATCGACCGAGTTCGACGATCGTTATTCCGAGATTACTCAACGCTCGGATAGTATCGGGATGATCAATACCAATCACCCGCCGTCGCCAAAGCAAAACATCGTTCTGCATCTTCTCTGCCTCATGGTAGCGACCTAGACGGGCAAGTGTGAATGCCGCATTGCCCATCGCACGCATCGACTCGATATGATCTGTGCCATATATCTTCAGTCGCCGCTCTAGTACCTCCCGGTGCAGTTGGTTGGCCTCGTCGTACTGACCCAGCTCGTTCAGCGTCAATGCGACGTTGCTCATCGCCCGAAGGGTCTCCACATGATGCTGCCCGAGCTTTCTTCTTCGCCACTCCAAGACCTCCTTGTGGATGGTCTCTGCCTCGGAGTAACGACCCAGTCGGTGAAGCGTCCACGCCAGATTGCATGATGCCCGAACAGTATCTGGGTGATCCGCTCCAAACACCCCTCGCCGCCAATCGAGGACCTTGGCTTCGACCTTCTCTGCCTCCTCGTAGCGACCCAATCGTTTGAGTGTTGATGCGAGACTGGCCGAAGCTGCGATGACCTCTCGACGAAGCGTATCACTGCCCTGTTTCTCTTCAGCCACGAGAAGTTCAGCCGCGAGTATTGCCAGCGCTGCTCGTTGAAGCACCTCCGTCTCATCCCATCGTCCGGCATGATATAAGATTTGTGCCATGTTCAGTGCCAAGCTCGGATGCAGAGGTGGATCAGACGTTCTCCAGTCATTCCAGTGAGCAAGTACTTGTTGAACATGGGGAACGAGTGTCGATGAAGCAACCTGATCCTCCCATATTGGTGCCAGGGTTGCGGAAAGAATGAGCGCCGTTTGGGCAGGATGTGGCGCCACGGAGCGTAGCCAATCGTGGACAAGGGGATGTACTGAGTACGAGCTGGTAGCGTTGTCGTAGGAGAGGATCGAAGAAGAACAAGCTTCCTGAATGCACCGTCGGAAGTCGTCTTCACTCCATTCGGGAGCGCTGCCCAGGGCGAAAGAGTCTAGAAATTGGAGGGCGCTGCACTCCTCTGGCCCGAACGCAATGGCTGGTTTCCGAAGGTCAAAGCTGGTTTTGACGGATAGACCTTGGTAAGCGCGCTGGAACATCCCTTCGTTGATACGAGCGTGGTGGAGATGGGCACAGAGGCCCATGAGTTTGGCTGTAGTCGCAGAAAGTCGGCTATAGCTGAGCTTCCAGGTTGTGTAAACGTGGAAAGGGTAATCGTCTAACGAGCTCGAGCTCACGCGATCTCGTTTCCCGTCCATAAAGCTTGTCCGCATCTTGCGAAATCGCTCCAAGTAGTCACGGACAGACCACTGTACCTGCGAAATCACCGCTCCAGCTTGTACGACGGCAAGGGGAAGCTGTTTCAACTCCTGAGAAGCGCATAGATCAGTATAGTCCCATTGAACCTGTCATCCTAGATCTCATACCTGGATCAACTCAGCAACGTCTTCTCGCACGGATCCGGGGCTTGTACGGCCTAGGTCTGCAGTGCGAGTCAACAGATCGATCGCCTCGAAATCACTGAGGGGCCCAAGAAAGATCGCCGAGTCAGGTCCGGTGGTGTATCTCTGCTTCGTCTCTCTTAGGCGCGTGGTGATAACAATCCGTGCGTGAGGTGATTTGGGGAAGTAGTCACGAAGATTCATGGTTGGATCGTCGGCGTTGTCAATATATACAAAAAATGGTTCCCCCAGACTGGATGCCCAGGCTAGAGCTGCGTCGCTGGAACTTGCGTATCCATTCGCCTTGGCAATAGCAGCAAGACTGACTTCAAGGGTCGTTATGGTTGTTGCGTCTACGTAGAACACTAGCCAGGGCTTGAGCTTGAACCTATTGAAAGACCCCTTTCAGAGCGTCGCAACTGGGGAAATATATGTGGCGCTTACATGCGATAGACGTGTTCCATGAACTTTCGCACTAGCTGTGTCTTGCCACAACCGCCCATGCCGATTACCGCTAATACACGTATCTGGTCGCTGCGAACATCATCGCCAAAGAAGAAGCGCGACATATGATCCAGTTCTTGCGTTCTGCCAACAAAGTTGGCTGATGCAAGGGGGCATCGTGGCGCAGGGGGAAACTTAGGGACGTTTGCTGTCGGGCTCTCTATAAGCGAGTTGGGTTCAATAAATATCCAATTATAATGAAAGCAAGTAGAGAAAAGCGAAAGACATACGAGGATAGTAGCTGGCGAAGGTCAAGTTCCCTGTTCCGCTGTGGCTCACTCCACCATGAATGTTGATGTTGTTAGAAAACATATCTCCACCGCCAGTGTCTGTAAGAAGCAGATTCACAGGCGTTTCTTGTACGACCCATACAAGCTGGCAACGAACCAATTGTTGACGATGAAGTGTCGACCTGCATTATTGGACTGCAGTCTGCGTCTGCGATGCGACTAGATGAGAGAATAGGCTCGATTCCGAGTTGAAGGCAAAAGCACAAGTCAAGTTCCAGTACGAAGTATAGTCAGTGGTCAAGCGCCTCCGGATGAGGGGGCTGGTGGAAGGGAGAAGTAGGTAGAACTTGGAATATGGCATTCGACCTCGGGAACCCCACGATCGTTCATCTGATTCGGTTATACAGTCAAACTCCATTGAAGTTTCATTCATTGCAGGCAAAGAATCATAGAGAACGATCAGCATGCCGTAAAGATCTTTCAAATCTCCAAGAACTCACACGGACCGAGAGTGCTTCTGAGTTCCGACCTGAGGGTGTTAATCGTGCCCTACACTTCTTCTCTGATTCCAGACTCTCACTATATCAAGCATGCGACCGGCCAGCAATGCGGATATCAGACCATCAATGGAATTTACAGGTGCGCACAAACGGAAGTTCGAAGCGGTAGTGCAATGTGTAGAGCTGTCAAAGCTCTTACCGCAGATGATCAGTGCGTATATTGTATGTACTTAGTCAAAGCGTTCAAAAAATCACACCACGCGCAAGGACTGTATGTCGTGATTGAATCGCCGCCTCCGCCGAAATCCTTCAGTTGGCACTGGCAGCTGATCCTTACATCGCTTCTTGAGAAATTGGAATCGAGCTGTCATCGCGTGGATCAACCGTGGCAAGTGGGTGCCCTCGGGCAAGAGTATAGTACAGCAAGGTTCCAAGCAGGGATCCGACGTCGACGCTCCTCAAGAGATACGCAATTTAGACGTTTCAGACGAAAAGTTAGGCGACGAAAGGACAGTAGTTCGTTGGATGTAAGCGCCCCTCCAGTACTAGGAGATCGCCGACGTTCAGCCTCGTGCCGCGTTAAGTCGGACTCATCGAAGTAGTGGAACCCTCAGCATCGTCACCTTCACCATAGTAGCATTACTCGACAACTACACCTGTCACATCCGCAAACCAAGCATGCTGTGTCCTAGGCGACGCCCACTCCTCTTTATGGCCTACAAGTAGATAGTAGTCAGGTTCATTCACAGCGACGGACTCAACAAACACTCGCCTCCAAAGAACGTTTGGAAATGCATTCCTTGCAACCTAGCACGGTCGCCGTCTACCTGATCTTCGTCCTGCTTCCCATTGCCGCGAATGACTAGTTCATCAACGGAAATGACACTTCGTCCATCGATCCAAAGCTCCATCTGACCATCCTGCTTTCCGGGCTGGTTCAAACGGATCTAGAGCAAACGGGGGTCAGGACCCGAACACCTATACACAAACAGACGAGTGCGCTCACCCGGATAGCCACGCTCATCCAGCGGTTCACCGCATCTTTAAGACTAAAGGCGCCTCGGCCGACTGAATAGCCATAATCTGTGTTTTTGATGGATCGAGGTGGAACGGCAGAGAGAGCCTTGTCGTTGGAAGGGACGGGCGGAAGGTACGTGTATAGTTCGCCTTCGCCGTCTTCTCTGTAGAGCTCGATTTAGCAAAGTCGAGTTGACTGAACAAAGGTAAAGACTTCAAGAGCATACCTCCACATAAGCCTTACGTTGAAGCATGTGCACCTCGATTCTTGATTCCCTCCTGTGCATCGATATGCCTTTTCACCATCGCCTCCAAACACACCGGGAAGCTTACCTCCCTTCGCCCACATCCACCCATTCTCCAACATCATCCTATAACTCATAACAACCTCCTTTGCGTCGCCTTCGCACCGTCTCTTGAACTCGCTATCGCCACTGAGATAGAACCCAAATCCACCGGGGATCGTCGCATGTGGATTGATGGAACCTTTAAGGTACTTGGCCTGATAGGCGTACTCAGGCTTTGGAGTATCATGAGAAGTAGGGGGAGGTTTGACGATAGGATGCCGAGGCAGGTTGGGATGGATACAGTGAACCAAGAGGGCCTCGTCGGAGAGAGGTATCTGTGTGAGATCTGGCTGATAGCGGGCGCTCAGAGAAGTTTGTGGTTTGTTAAAGTCGTATAGAGATTGGGCAGAAAAGAGCTGAGGGCAGGTCGTGAAGCCGTACTTGAAAACAGGGATTGGGACAAGATGGTTGCGCAGGATGGGTGGTTGGGATGTGGACTCGGAGCAGCCGGCTCGGAGTGAGTGCTTAGTACTGACATCTTGGTAGGACATGGTTCACTGCCATCCAACTGTGCTGCAAGGAGTGGAAGCTGGGTGCACTCAGTATGTGCTGGTTGGAAGACGAGGAGGGAAAGGATGATGGTGGGAAGCAAGACGGACGGGCGTCAATCGAGCGTCAATACATAATCAGGCCTGCAGATACGCCCTGTGCACAAACATCGGCCGTGCCTCGGCTTTTACATCCTACTCGTCGCAAGATTTTGCTATGAACTAGTTGCTGCGTTCATCTTCCGTGCTGGTGTCAATCACATCCACGAACAGCAAGTCTCCCGACTCGGCCGAACCAACCGAAGAGAAGAACTTCTTAGACTTTGGATTCGAGGAGAGCGGCGAGTCCGACAATGTCGACGAGGGCACCAAGATCCCAGACGAGGTTGCTGCGTTCCTCTTGTTGTCTCATCCGACGACGACGAAGACGACGACGATGATGCAGACTGGCAGGCGGTTCCACTTACTTGATACCCTCCTTGGATTGCAGTTGCACGTATATAACACTTCTACGGCCACGACTTCTCTGTTAGCAATACCCTATCCACACCGCACGTCCCTTTTAACTCTTGTACATTGCACCCACGTCTTTCATATACCCATCTGCGCCTTCATATACGTTGAGATACGTTGAGACTTCAAAGACCCAGCCTACATACCCATGAGTTGATTCTGACCCACAATACTACTAGCATGAAATGGCGTTGGCAATGCATTTTGCACAAAGACACGACTCTGAAACGTATCGATCTCCCGAGTATCAGGTAGCGGTCTAGAGGACAATGAAAGTCTGCATCGGATGTATACTCTACAATCTACACACCGACGCAGCGACCTTTGACATATTCACAGGCAAGAATACACACAACGTTCAAGAACTATATCACATCGACCAACCAGTCCGCCCCACCAGATCACACTTCACGCCTTATCTGCCCCCTCATCGAAGTGACCTCCTTCCACCTCCTCCACCCGGCCCTCACCCCACTCTCCCACTCCCCGCCCTCGTCAACGGGCACATCACTCTCCCCATCGAGATCGCGCCCCTCCAACGGATCATACCGCACGACCATTCGCCCCTCAAACAGGTTGTATTCGACAAAGCGGAGGTTGGGGTAACGAGGCGCAAAGGAAGGTGCGGTAGGTATGGGTAAAGTTAAGCCGTACCGACTGAGATCGATGAATGGGAAAGGGAAGCGATCAGGAGAGACCGGAGGTCCCGAATAATCCTGGCTCCTGAATGCGAAGCGCAAGGGGTTGGTGTTATTGACGGTGAAACGGACTGGACGTGAGCCGTCCACGGACTGAGGAAGTGAAGGCGTGAATGGGTTGGCCAGCACGCTCGCAGCATCTTGGATGGAGGCCAAGGTTGTGAGATACATCTGTTGCGTCGGCTGACTCGTGGATGTCCATGCAGAGCTAGGGAGCGATGCACCGAGGGCCAATGCTGGGGATGATGATTCATCATGCACCGAAGATGGTCCAGACGGTCGGGGTACGATGTCCTGCTCGCCAGATTGTGAGCAACGGCTTGAAGGTACTGTGCACGACATCGATGAAGGAGAATTCAACGCCCACTTGTTCACGAAGTCGCGGACAAATACCCTCCCGTCCGCTCTACCAGCACACAAGGTACTGGTGCCTCGAATCTTGACGTAGAGATACTCGAGCGTCCGTGGGAGAGGTGCGACATAGAGTACTTGACACAGCTAGCAAATGGAAGAACGTCAGCATAGCCAGGATGAAAGGACCGAGAAAACACTCGCGACACTCACATCCCACTGATCATCCCCTCCCCATTCCTCCCCTTCATCCCCACGTACCACCTCCGCCCTCACAGTCAACGCCTTCAATAACCTGAAACTCCTCCCGATCTCGCCCATCCCAGAACTGTCCACCCTATTCAGATAGATCTCCAGGCTCACGAGCTGCTCTCCCATCCCACTAATGCTTGGGCCCGTGTAGCCACTGCCAACACCAGAAAGTATCCTTGAGCAGATACCAGGGAGGAAGTCGGCGCGGATGTCAGCCTGCTTGAAGGGTGGTATCTCCCTCAGGTTCAGGTGCTCGATAGGGCGAAAGGCATAGCATCCCTCCAGGTCCGAGCTCGACGCCGAGCATGCATCCCACGACGGTTGGCACATCCCGAAAGCCAGATTCACAGGCCCATCGTACGCCCGCAGTAAAGGGAGCATGCCGGGAACGAGAAAATCCCCATCCCTCGAACGCCTGTGCAGCGGTAGTTCGTCCGTGTTGTGTTGCGGATTGACGAAGAACTTGAGCTCTTCGATGGCGGGACTTTGGGTAGGCGAGAAGGCAGCGAGAAACAGGTCGCTAAAACGGAGTGCAGTGCATTCAAGCCCGAGTTCGAGGGTGCGGAGATGTGTGAAGGGAGTAGAGGAGGAGGCGAGGAGGGAGATGAGCGTTTCGCCGGTGGTGATGTCGGGGATGTCGTCGTTTTGAGTGGTAGTGGAAGTGTGGATGGCCACGTCACTGGAGGGAGTGCTCGAGTCGGAGGTAGGAGATAGCAGCGGGGCTGACGAGTCGACCTCTCCGTCAAGATTGTTCAGAAGAACGGATCCGCCCGAGACACTGAGCACCTCCAACGTCTCCGGGTTCATCAACGACCTCAGCACCCCTTCCCCGATCCGCCTCACAACTCTGCTCTTCTGCTGCACCCACACCCTCTTTAGCCTCAGCGTCGGAAACACGACACCCTCGCCCTCCTGGGGAGCTACGCAGGATCGCAACGACAACTCCTCCAACATCCGCAGGTTCGCCATCCCCACAAAGCACGGCTGTTCCAGAATAACCCGCTCGAGCTTGATGGTTCTCAGGTTGGCGAACGTGTGGAGAGCGCTGCTGAGCACCATATCGACTGGCGCAGGAAGGGATTGGCCTTTGAGGGCCTGACGCAGCCTTAGCGTCTGCACGCCTCCCCATACGTCTCTCCTCCGGAAGAAGAACTGCAGCACGGCAGCTTCCTCGGCCGAACAGTATCCGCGTCGATGAACCGGCTTGGCCATAGACCAGTAGACAGCTGGAGTGCACATAGATGGGTAGACGAGCGTGTGAAAAAGTCGGTGCACGCATAACGCTCGTATGGGTTTGCTGACGAGGGAGATACTGGCGAGTATATCGGCGGGGGGGAGGAAGGCAGTGATGTGCCACCAGAGCTCGGAGGGTAGTTGGAGGGCGATGGAGGCAAAAGGGTGCTCCCCCTTTTCTGACGTTGTGAGAGATGCGGGAAAGTTGCTGGGGCAGGAGGGCGCAGGGCGCAGCAGTGCCTCCGGGTCGTTGTGAGACTCGAAGGTTATAGTGCTTGAGGTTGCGTCGACAGCGTTACACCTACTATCGGCGTCAATAAGAACAATGAGGACGAATGAAGAAGTCTAAGAAACAACACGAACCTCGAAACGTGATGAGCAACCCCACTGCTCGATTTGCCATATCGATAGATAGTCTCCCGATACCCCCTACAAGTCGGTGAAAGCTCAGTATCGCATCATACAGAGAGGCCGCGAAAGGTATTACCCGTTCATACCAGGCTTTACTTCGCCAGGTTCAGCTGGGACTCCAGGCCGCTGTACATGAACAATTTCTCTGCCGAGTGCCGAGTTTTCCCCAAAGAGCGAGCTCATTGTGAAGGAAGACTGCAAACTTTGAAAGAACGAGATCAGCGCCTTGACCACAACTAAACGCCAACAGGCTTCTGCTCACCTTGTCGAGGGGATAATCGGGACCTGCGCCTCTTCACACTCACCGCCCAAGTTCCCAACCACAGGACGCTGCTCGTCTAAGCCCGATGAAGATCTAGATACACACAGGTCAGCACAAGATAGTGAATACGACTCGAATAGTTCACGTACCTTGGATTCTCGAGCGTACGACGATGAGTAGAGTCAAGACGACCAACCACCCTTTCAGGAAGAGAGTCTGGGAACAACCATCAGCTTTCCTGGAACGCGACGATAGGTTTTGCCACTGACCTTCACTTCTCGAATCAGAGGATTCTCCGCCTTCAAGTCGACGGCAATCAACCCCTCCACCTGTCGCAAGCCTGCCTTCTCCGTCTTCTCGGTGGATGCCATTGGCAGAACGACCACCTCTCGCGCTCGTCGTCAGGCCACCACCTGCAACCCTCCTCCTGTCCGCGGATTGCTGACGCTCCAGGCCATATCCCAGTGCTGTAGCGAGAGACATGCTCCAAATTCGTGTCGTTCTGGTCCGCTTCTAGATATGATCTTGTCTTGCGTGTCCTTCAAATCCTCCAGGGAAGTTGGGGTGTGGTTGCAAAGGAGAAAAGGGTGGATGCTCTGAACATCTGAAAGCCGGCTTTATATGTCCAGAACCAGAGTAATATCAAAGCCGAGTGGGATCGGAAGATGGCTGAACAAGCGCGAAAGGTAAGATGCTCACCGCGCGTAGGCTGGGAACAACGAAAGGAAGGGGTGATGGACGTTCATTTTGAGTTTGAGGGCATACAATCGTTGACCCTAACCCAGCCGCAGTCAGCTCTCCTTGGCTTTGGGAGAGCAGGGTCACAAGCCAACCCCAACTCGGGCGTTAAGTACTAGATGGATTACACAGTCTCTGCCTGTTTTTCCATCGGCGACACCAATCTAGATAGATCTAAAATCGCTTTGTACACCTTATTTTACAAATGTACACAGTAGTACAAGGAATAGTAAGACCAAGAACGTACGAAAGTGAGAAAGGGGAGCACAAGCAAACGCAGAGCTAAATGAGAAGAGTAAATCGCAAGGCTAGATTCTATAGAAAAGAGAAAGATCCGAAATTGATACCTACATGACACGGGAGGAGGGAGGAGGGAGAAGGAGGGAGTGGAAGTCGATAATCATGACAGAAAACGTTATCATCATCATACACAAACCATATGCGTATCCGGATTACTGGGTGCCTCCACCACAGGGGTATACAGGAAAGAAATTATAAGTTGAGTAGTGTAGAGAGAGAAAGGGGAACCAAGGTACGAAGAGACGCATTGACGGGATCAGGTGTTGCACTTGCGTGGCATAAAGCGAAGTTGGCACTCCATAGAGGCAGGGAAGATGACCTAGAACGAAGTGAATGAGCACACATGTAAACGCAACTCGGAAATATGAGAAAAAGACGTCGATGGCTGAATACACAACCGCCAAGAACAGAATCGCGGGATTCACAAGGTCCCCATCCACCTTGTGCCGAAGATCCGTGAAGGGAAGAATAGTAGACTCACGAAGCTATCCTTCATCTCCATCGTTTTCTCCGTCGTCTGCGCCGCCGCGACAATGTCAAAGTTACGAACGATAGACGCGACGACAACCCTAAGCATGACTTGGGCGAGGTTCTGACCTAAGTGCCAGACAAAAAGGGTTAGCCTCGAACTCATGTGTAGGGTGTTGAGTAGCTGAGGGGGGAAAGGAGAGCAACATACCTCCGCAGACCCTGCTCCCAGTTCCGAAAGGCATCATGTACTGCGACATCTTCGTTAGATGCGCCGTGTTATCGATGCCTTGACCACGAATCTCCATCCAGCGTTCAGGCAAGAATGTCTCGGGAGAGTAAAAGACCGATGAATCGCGGTGAAGGGACCAAGCCTGGGTAGCGACAATGGTGCCAGGAGGAAGGACGAAGCCCATGAGGTTGAAGCCTTCGTTAAGAGGTCCGCTGGTGGTGGACTCGGGGACGACGCGTTCGAGGAGACTGGGGGCGGCACCGTAAAGACGAAGACCTGGCCGACATCACATTAGACTTCGCTATGATGGATAATATCGTGAAATGTACGGACCTTCCTTGACGAAAGCGTTGAGGTAAGGCAGCTTGTTGAGCGTCGTGATGTCCGGGATGCTGTTGCCGTCGAGCATAGCTACGTCAAGCTCCTGCCTCAGCTTCGCCATGATATCCGCACGACGAGTCAGCTCCCAGAAGAAGTACGAGAGCGACACTGAAGTCGTGTCAGCGCCAGCGATCCTGTAGATCACGGTCAGAACGCGACGATGTGAGAAAAACAGTCCGACAACATACATGTGTCCCATAGCCTCCGAGATGATATGAGCATCAGACATGGGCTCGTTCGACGGGTACCGGTGGGTCAAAAGACGCTGGAGCAAAGGACGTTTTTCGCAATCGACCTGAGCCTTGCCGGAGGCGATGTCGGCGCGGGTAGACTGAACCTGGGAAGAAACGAACTAGACAAGAAAACGTCAGTCTCGAATCGCATCGCAGAACGACGCGAAACGTACCTCGGCCATGATCTTATCCGAGTCGCAGAGTTGACGCCAACGTCGGTTGGGGATGCGGCAAATCGTGTTCCACGCCCAGGTGGGGAATATGCTTCGCTACAAAATCGCACCCAAGGTCAATGTAATGTATAAAAGCAGTACTGGAGCAAAACTAACCAAGATACCACGCTTCGGAAAGTCGCTGATGGCAGTAGAGAGTTTGTCCTCGACGTTCGAAGCCCACTTCTTGATCGAGCCCGGACGATAGCCGTAAGACGAGTTGACCACGATGTCGACGGCGAGATGACGGAAGAGACGAAGGCATTCGACGGGCTGGGACTCGGTGACGCCGTTCAGTTTCTACGCGAGTAAAAGCATCGTTAGCACGGGAACACAGACTCTTCGGAGCGAGCACGGCTCACCTCGACCATCTCCAAAACGGCCTCGTGAATCTCCGGCTGGTACAACGCAAGGTTCGTCGGAGTGTAATGGGGAGCATACGCCTTCCTTCGCATCGCATGAGGTGCATGCTCGAGAGTGGTCATCCTACAGAGCAATGGTGTTCGACGCAATCAGAATCCGACGCATACATGATGGTCAAAGGCAAAGAAGCAAGCTAAACTCACGCGTGATCGCCATCGTTCCTGGATACGAGGCACCGGTGACGTCAGCAACGCGCGACACAAAGTCAAAAACAGAGTTCGAAACTCACGTCAAGAGGCTCTTGTAATAAGTGCTCTTGTCGAACTTGTGGTGGTTGTAGACACTGCGAGTGGTTGCCAGATCACGGAAAACGACCTTGTTGGGACCGATGCGGACGACGGGGCCGTATTGCTCGAAGAGCTGCTGGACGATTTTGCACTGCTCCAAACGGACGACGTGATACGTGATCCAGGCGTCGGATACGGCCGCATACCAAGGTCCTGGGATATCGCTAAGCGGCGAGATATAGAGGAGGTAGACTACGCGCGAGATGATGAGGGCAGCCAAGATGACGAGCGTGGCTGAGACGAGGTACTGAGATTGCGCGGCGGAGATGATGAGGTCGAGAAAGAATGACATGTCGAGCGCGGTGTTGTTTTGTGTAAAGTCGCCGTGGAAGAACAGAGAGAGTAATCAAGAAAGAATCGCGCGAAGAGGTGCGCTGCGATGTCGAGGAGAGGAGAGGACAGCCGGATGCGCTGAAGTCCTTTTTGTGTGGTAGAACGAGTGAAAAGGGAGAAAGAAACGAGAATTGGAGTCCGAGTCCAAACACCCGGAGGTCTCTATATATATACCCCCTTGCTCGTTCTGAGTTTAAAATCCCTCGTGAGGATGGAGCTCGAATCCTCTTTCCGAGAATGGCAAGAGCCTTGCCTTTTCTGGCCGTTTAGACGCCGGATGCTCCCCGGTGTTTATAACTCCTGCAGCGATGTCAGTCAGAGGTATACTGTCAGGAAGACAGTCGTCGCGTGCGATCTGTCGGCCGACTAGTCTACCGAGGTCGAGAGCGACCTATCCTGTATTCACACGGAGGTAGTAACGTTTCAAGAGGTTCAAGGTGTCTTTCAAACCTTACTACAGCCTCAACCCATGCGCTGCCAACGGCGTCGAACCACATTCCCGGCTCCGATAACCTTTCAGATTTCTCCTCGAGGCACATTCATTATCAAACGCCTACAGCCAGGAACACGATCTACAAATGCAATGAATAGGATTGTTCCGAGTCCAGTCTTTCAGGTTCCTGAATCTTGAGTTAACCTGACAGTCCTCAAGCGATTCTAAGTATCATTCTAACGTTCACGTTCCTGTGAAAGCCGAAGGCGCGGCCCTGTGGTTTGACCGATGGAAGGAATCGGAGGTCACGGTTGCAATGCGTGCCTTCCCATAGGTGATTTCCGCCAGTTTAGAAAAGCTAGATTTAATTCAGTTCAATTTTCAAAAATCACTGATCTAGCTTTTCTTAACACGCAAGAAATCCGCTATGGGAAGGCAGCCAATCATTGTCGACGCATCTTTCAAGTCGACGTCTCAAACAAGATCAGCGATTGCGACTCTGTCCTCCGTCTCCGCAGGTGCCCATGAAAGCTGTAGCTCAATCTGCAGGGCGAAAATAACGCCATGAGTACCAGTTAGACTCGCTTCGATATCCAGGACACAGCAAATTAAAGCAGGGAGAGTCACCTTGTCGATCTCTTTATCCACAAACTCATTGAGTTCACTTCGCATCGCAGGAATTGCCTTCTCTGCAACTGAGCAACCGTGCTTCATGAAACACATGGTGAAATCCGCTGCATGAGTATTTACGCAATGGACAAGTTGCTGCCCACACACTTTGAAAGAGTCGACGAAATGTTGAAGAATCGCATACTCGTCCGGCCCAGGTGGGCCCGGAATATGCATGAAGATGAACACTGGCCTTTTAGACGGGGGACAGTCTGCACAGCGGCGTGGTCCAAGGGATAGGTTGACCAGGTAAAGTATATCAAAGGCGATAATGGAGTCCATATCAAGGGCTATTTCTTCGTTGTGGTTGTCCGAAGCTGGCTTAATGCCGACCAAGCAATCGAAGATGCGCTGTACAGCATGATAGACTTGATGATGATACGTCTAGAAACAATGCAGTTCGTGGCCGGATATGAGGCTCGCGTGAGCGTTGAGTGGGCAAACTTCGAGGGGTAGTTGAACAGCAACGCGACAGGCGGCTTGGCGTGCGCAATCGGCGAAGCGCAATGTCGTGGAGAGACAATACACATCGAGAGGATTGTCGTTGATGTGATTGGAGTGAAGCAGCTCCCTTTTAGCACGGGGATGAGTGGATCCATAGCGTACTTCTCAGCCAACATGAGCACGGCAAGTATTCGTCGATGCTATCAAGACGGCGCCGCTTCCGAGGATCGCACTGTGAAAAAAGAAGGCGGAGGTCCTTAGCCTTGTCGGACCCGTCCAAAACGGGCGCATCCACACTGAGAGACGAATTGCATGCGTGGGCTCGTCTGTGGCTTGAGGAAGGTTCCACATTCCTGCGAATACGGAGGATCGAAGAGAAAGGAGGAGCTTGTAGAGGCGGAAGGTTACTCGATCGGACGATAGTAGGATGAGATCTGCTGTCGCGTCATCGGATGTGGGATCCATGGTGTTGTTGATGATCAGCATGGAGATACGTAGAAGGGGTAAATGAGGCGTTTACGGAGTTCTTGAAGCTTGTGGAGGTAAAAGATGAAG